>CAUYQG010015220.1:0-17771 GCA_963574415.1 Tarsius wallacei | reverse complement strand
CTCACTAATCATCAGGGAGATGCAAATCAAAACCACGCTGAGATACCACCTAACTCCAGTCAGAATGGCAATTATCAATAACTCAAAAAATAACAATTGCTGGAGAGGGTGTGGCGAAAAGGGAACACTTCTACACTGTTGCTAGGAGTGCAAACTAGTGCAACCTCTGTGGAAAACAGTGTGGCAATTCCTAAAAGCTCTAAATATCGACCTCCCGTATGACCCCGCAATCCCCCTATGGGGAATATACCCTGAAGAACTCAAATCACTTTATAAAAAAGATACCTGCACACGTATGTTTATCGCAGCATTGTTCACAATAGCAAGAACCTGGAACCAACCATGCTGTCTATCAAAAGAGGACTGAATTTCAAAAATGTGGTACATATACTTGATAGAATACTACGCAGTCATAAAAAAGAACAAAATCATGAATTTCGCAGCAACCTGAATGGAACTGGAGTCTATAATACTGAGTGATGTCTCACAGAAACAAAGATCTGAGTATCACATGTTCTCACTCATATAGTGGACCTTGAACAACTATTGTAATACTATAAGAAAAGGATTGACAGTGGTGGGAAACTATGGGGGGGAGGGGAAGGGAGGTGGGATTAACGGTAGTCAATATCTGTCTGGTGCCTGAACGATGCACATTTGTATACCTAACCCTTAACTATACCCCACAATTTTATAATAAAAAATATGTTAAAAAAAAGCCAAGGATAAAAATAAGCCAAATATTCATCAAGAAATGAACAGATAAATAACATGTGCTATATACATACAATAGAATATTAGCCTTAAAGAGGAAGGTTACAGCATGAATGAAACTTGGAAACTGCTTTGTCCATTCAGGGTGCTTTCAAAAAATGCCATAGACTGGGCAACTTCTAAACAACAGAATTTTTTTTTCCTCACAGTTCTGGAGACTGGAAAGTTCAAGATTAAGACACCAGCAAATGTAATGCCTATAGGGCCCATTTCCTGGTTGCCAGACTCTCATCTTCTCATTGGGTCCTCACAGAGTAGAAGAGGCTAGCTGGCTTTCTGGGGTCTCTTTCCTAAGGGCATTAATTCCAATTATAATAGTTCCACCATCATGTCCTAATCACCTCCCAAAGGCCCTACTTCTCAATACAATTACCTTGGAGGTCAGGATTTTCATCCCATTTTGGGAGGACATATTCAGACCAAAACAAAAAGTTTTGTTATATAAAATAACACACAAAAGGACAAATATATGATTCCACTTACATGAAGTTTCTAGACTGGGTGAACCATGATCATATCTGGAAGAGGGTAGGTAGAGGGAACGGTGAATGCAAGGGTCCTGAGGCAGAAGCATACTCACCATGTGTACAAACAGGAAGGAAGCAATGTGGCTGTAGCAGAGTAGGGAAGGGGGAGGGTAGGTGATGAGATCAGAAATGGGGAAGGGTGGGAAGGGAGGACAGGTCATGTAGACTTGGGCCAAGATGGAAATTATATGGAAAGTTTGGAAGAAAGGAGTGATATGTTTTGTATTAGTCTTGAAAGGGTCACTCTGGTTGCTGTGTGGAAAACAGTCTGGTACAGGGTTGCGAGGTGACTAGGACAGAAGCTAAGAGGCAAGTTAGGAGGCTGGTAAGATAATCTAAGCAAGAGAAGATGGTGATAACAGTGGGGGTGAGAGGAGTGGTCAGACTCCAGGTGCATGTTGAAGGTAAAAGCCAGTCAGGATAATCTGGACACGGGGTGGGGGAGAGAGGTGTCACAGAGGACTGCCAAAACTAAAATGTGAGCAAAATAGAAAATGACTTTTGAAAGAATGAAAGTAAACCAGTATAAATGCCAGTGTTCCAATATGAAATGCTAAGATTTTGAATAAAAAAACATATTATTTTGAATTCAAATATGCTAGTTAAAAAGGCTGGGCACAGTGGCTCACACCTGTAATCCCAGCACTTTGGGAGGCCAAGGTGGGAAGATTCTTTGAGGCCAGGAATTCGAGACCAGCCCGGGCAACACAGTGAAACCTTGTGTGGTGGCGAGTGCTTGTAGTCCCAGCTACTCGGGAGTCTGGGATGAAAGAATTGCTTGATCCCAGGAAGTCGAGGCTGCAGCAAGCCAGGATCATGCCACTGCTCTCCAGCATGGGCAACAGAATGAGACCCTTTCTTAAAAAAAAATAAAAAAATAAAAAAAAATATATATGTATATATATATATGATTAAACAACAACCTTTGGCTTTTGACAAAAAAATTCTTTAATCTACACAAGTCCTCAAAAATAGGTATCATGATTATTCCTATTTTTTTTTTATTATTAGTTTTTGAGTTGGAGTCTCACTCTGTCTGCCCAGGCTGGAGTGCAGTGGCAGCCTCAACCTGCTGGACTCAGGTGATCCTTCTGCCTCAGCCTTCCAAGTAGCTGGAACTACAGATGCGTGCCATCATGCCCAGCTAATTTTTTGATTTATTGTAGAGATGAGGTCTTGCCAAGTTGCTGGTCTCAAACCGGTGGGCTCAGTCTGGTCTTGAACCAGTAGGCTCAGGCAATCCTCTCACCTTGGCCTCCCAAAGTGCTGGGATTATAGGCATGAGCCGTTGTGCCTGGTCTATTCCTATTTTTCAAGTTAAAAATTAGGACCAATAGTTCAGTCATTTTTCTAAGGTATGAGACGCAGAGGTTGGATTTACACCAAGCATTCTGGCTCCAGGTATCCACTCATTGAAAAGAAATAAGGTTTTGATAAGACCCCATCGGAGGTAGCTTCATTCTCTCCAAGGTCTCTAGAAACACAATGCTACATTTATGACTCAGGAGGGCTTCCGGCCCCTATCGTACTTGAAGGGAGGCAGGCAGAAGAGGCAACTGGACTTCAGTGTGTGCTGGTAGAGGAAGCCACTGGCAAACAGCAGGATGACCGACAGGGAGAGTTGGAGCTCCTTCAGTATGTCCAGTGCTCTCTGCCAGTCTGCTTCTTTAAATCAATGCAGTTAATTAAAATTCACATTCACAAACCTGATAAAGTAGCATATGGCAATATGTGAACATTACTTATAAACATAAATAAAAAAATCCTAAATGAAATATGACTAAGTCCAGCAATATTAAAAAAAATAAAAATGCAGCTGAGAGTGGTGGTGCATGCCTGTAGTGCCAGCCACTTGGGAGGCTGAGGCAGAAGATTGCTTGATCGCAAGAGTTCAAGACCAGCATGGGCAACACAGCAAGACCCCAGCTAAAATGAAAAATGTGAAAGATGAATGCATATCATTACCCATTAGGGTTTAGCTTAGGTTTTTAAATGATTTTACATAAAAATTAGTGACAGGAAAACTATTAATGAAATGTATTACTTTAACAGACTGAAGAAGAAAAGCTATAAGATCATTTTGGCTCGATAGATGCCAAGAATGTGATAACATTTGACACCCATTCATGATTTTTTTAAAAGTAGGAGAAAACTTTTCTTTTTTTGTTTTTTGTTTTTGTTTTTTTATAAGAGTCTTACTCTATTGCCCAGGCTGGAGTGCAGTGGCACTCTCATGGCCACCACAGCCTCAACTTGCTGAGCTCAGGTGATCCTTATGCCTCAGCCTTTCAAGTAGCTGAATCCACAGGCATGCACCACCACGCCTGGATAATCTTTTTTAATTTATTATAGAGACGAGGTCTCACCAAGTTGCCCAGACTGGTCTCAAAGCCCTGGATACAGGCAATCCTCTCACTTCTGCCTCCCAAAGTGCTGGGATTACAGGTGTGAACCAACACACCCGGCTGAGTAAATTTTCTTAAACTGATAAGCAATACAGCAAGTATCACACTTAATATGAAACATTTAAACATTCTGTTAAGATCAGGTATATGATGTGGATGTTCATTGTCACTGCTACTATTCAATATTGCTCTGATCATTGTAACCAACACAATACAATCAGAAAGGAGTATCTACTATAAATATTAGAAGAGGTAAAATTATCCATAGTTTCAGAAAATATGATTGTCTACCTAGAAAATCCAAGATAATTTGCTGAACAGCTAATAGGACTATGAAGAAAATTGACCAAGGAAGCAAACTGCAGGCTAAAGAGTTAAATAAACTCCCAAGATCACTTAACAAGAAGTAGAGCCATGACTCTAATTTGGGTCTATCTGCCACCCAAAGCCAGGATCTGAGCTATTTATTACCTGTAGTGCTTTGTCTCTAAATGTAGCTCTAATGAATGCTAGTTAATTCCAGGAGAGCAGAAATCCCAAATCTTGGGTGATCTATTTTGACTTTTTTTTTTTTTTGAGTTGGAGTCTCACTCTGTCACCCAGGCTGGAGTGCAGTGGCATGCTTCCTGTCACAGCAACCTTGACCTGCTGGGCTCAGGCAATCCTTCTGTCTCAGTCTTCCAAGTAACCAGAACTACAGTCGCATGCTACCATGTCCGGCTAATTTTTTGATTAGAGATGAGGTCTTGCCAAGTTGCCCAGGTTGTTTTCAAATCCGTGGGCTCAGCAATCCTCTCACCTTGGCTTCCCAAAGTGCTGGGATTACAGGCTTGAGTCACTGCACCCAGCCAACTGTTCTGTATTTCTAAGAAAATTGTTCTAGCCTTGTCTTTCTGGCAATAATACTTTTTGTTCTTCACTCAGCTATACAACGAAAAATGCCCCTGTTTGCAAAAACTTCCATAGCTATCAAGAATAAGTTCTAGGTTTGTTATGGCAATTATGGTATTCACATGTATAATTTTTCCTTTTTAAAAAAAATGTACTTGCAGATAAAAGAGCAGGTGGAAGGTAAGAGCAGGGAGATGAGGGGAAACAACAATCCTGAGTTGTGCCCCAGACACCACTTTCTAGGACTGAAGAGCAGGGCCTGCAAGAGGTCTGCAAAAAACAATGACACCTTGGCACCTTTCTGAGAGTGGAGGGCTGTTTGAAGGGTCTTTTCAGTTCAGTTCTATGAGTCAGGGTTAGTTTCTTCTTCCTGGAAGGACTTGGGAATGTCTTGGGGCTATCTATGCTGAGTGTTCACATGGCAAAAAACTTTGCTAAAGACTGAGTGTCTCTGAGAAAGCATTTTCCAATATGGCTAAAAGAAAGTGTAAGGAACTGAAAGTCTGTGTCCCCCAAAATCTGTATGGGGAAACTTTAATCCCCAATGTGACAGTGTTTGGAGGTGGGACCTTTGGGAGGTGATCGAGTTTAGAATAGGTCTCTTAGAAGAAGAGGAAGACAGAGAAATCTCCCTCTATACATGTTTGTACCAAGGAAAGGCCGTGTGAGGAACACAGAGAGAAGGTGGCTGTCCTGGACTTCCAAATCTGTGAGAAATAAATGCCTCTTGTTTGAGCTGCCCTATCTGGTATTTTGTAGCAGCAGTTCAAGCTGACTAATACAGAAACCCCATGGTAGGTTTCTTCACTCTAACCCATTTACACATGTTTATGAGAATCTGTTTTTGAGCAGTGAGTGAGGTTAGAGCTCCTCTTCAGATTTGGAGCAAAATATTTGAAGGACCAGGCCTCTGTGGGGAAGGAGTAACTTCATCCTCAACAGAAACCCATGGCAGGTGGAACTGTCCTCTTACCTGAGGCCTCTCTGCCTGTCCTTCCTTTTGTACTTCCACACCACCTCCCAAACCCCACTCTGTCCTCTTGTTATGTCTTCTCTCATTAAATGGAGATTCCTGGCCTCCCTTGTATCAGTGCCTGCCAGTCACCATGCACCAAGTTGCCCAAGTCAGAAACCAGGAAGTCATTCTTAACTCTCCTCTCTCCTTAACTCTCATGAACTGCTATATAAGTTCAGGTTCCCTGAGAAGCAGACACTAAGATGAGATTAACTGTGTGATGGTTTTATTAGGGGAAGGGCACATGCGAGAAAAAATAGGAAGGGAGCCATATGTTCTCAGGACCTCCAAGGATGGATATACCCATGCTTAAGTCCTCAAATATGGCTCAAGAATAAACTATCTAAAACATTTTATTGGTATCTTTTCATCAACAAATTGGTGCCCAAAGTGGGGCCTCACATGATGAATGATTTACACAAACAACCTGCCCACACCATGTTGAGTGTTCAGCAGTTTTTGAACAAAATTGGCAAGACTCCCTTGCCCCACTCTTTCTATTAACCTGATCTTAGGTTAGGCCATGGGGGTCATGCCATTTTTGGTCAAAAACTGCTAAACACTCAACGTGGTGTTGGCAGGTGCACTGGTAAATCACCCATCATGAAATGGGCAAATGGATTGAAAGAATCTCAAAAAAAAATTTTCTGGAGTCAAACGCAGCCTTTCACAGCACTCTAGCTGGTACACGGATGCTAATGGGGTTCTAGAATACTCATCTAGCAGGGGAAGCCTGTATTACAAGGGGCTCACCCTCCAATAAATAGTTGGTTTTTTTTTTTAATTTCCCCTCGTACACTTTAGGGAAGGCACTAGAACTTTTATCTTCTATGTTTTTTATATCATGGCCTATCACAGTAACTTAGTAAATACTGATTGAATAAATTTTTGACTTCATTTGAACCTGATACAAAGATTTGGGTGCAGGTAGTTTATTTGGGAAATATTTCCTAGGAACAGAATTGATGTGTAAGGGAGAGGGAGAAAAGAAAGAAGAGAGAGTCGATATAAATATTCATTACTGAGGCCACTGTTTATTCCTCAAGCACCTCTGAGAAACATCCAGAATGTCTCCCTGGATTATCCATTTTGAACCTCGAATATCTGTCAACTACTTCCATTCTGTACTGATTGAGGGTTTTCCTATGACCGTTAACTTCCTGCACTCCTGGATTGCATTTGTGTACAGAACAGGGAACATTTTTTTTTTTGGAATTGGAGTCTCACTCTGTCGTGCAGGCTGGAGTGCAGTGGCCACTGCAGCCTCGACCTACTGGGCTCAGGGGATTCTTCAGCTTCAGCCTTCCAAGTAGCTGGAACTACAGGCACGCACCACCATGCCTGGCTAATTTTTTTAAATTTATTATAGAGATGAGGTCTCGCCAAGTTGCCCAGGCTGGGTTCAAACCTCTGGTCTTGGGCAATCCTCTTGCCTTGGCCTCCCAGAGTGCTGGTATTACAGGCTTGAGCCACTGCACCCAGCCTACGAGACAGCTTTTTTAACCTGATGTAGAAAAAGTGGAGTCTGTAGGTTTCCTCTTGTGTTGGGATATAGGCAGCCTGCCAGGACAGCTATGGTTGAGATCAAAGGTGGGAGGTGGCTACGGAATGTGACTGGAGACATCTGACACCTCTGCTACCCAAGCTTTTCTGTTTTTATTTCCAGAAGACTGACATGGATGTTTTATAGCAAGAAAGTATTGAACAGCCAACCCTAAGTTTGGAGATCAGGAACCTTGCTTCTAGTTCAACTTTTGCTGCTAAATAACTTGAGGTACATTCTTCCAATCCAAGTAATGAGTAGAAGCTGGAGAAACCAGGGTTGAATTTAGAGGAAACAGTTTTTAGCCTCCATGTAACAACAACAAGAATGAAACTGTTACATTTGGCTGTGATGAGGAGAGGGAAATAACCACACTGACTACCCTGCAAACTGGAATGAAACTTCTCTCCATCCTCCCACAGCTCTTAGAGCAGTATTAATACCTGAAAAAATAATGACAACATGTGAGTTTATAAAGAAAAGTCAAAATGAAAATCAGGAAGTGCCGGGTGCGGTGGTTCACACCTGTAATCCCAGCACTTTGGAAGGTGGAGGCAAGAGGACTGCCTGACCTCAGGGTTTCAAGACCAGCCTGAGCAATATGGTGAGACTCCAATCTCTACAACAAATCAAAAAGTCAGCTGGGCATGGTGGCGCCTGCTTGTGGTTCCGGCTACTTGGATGGCTGAGGCAGAAGGATTGCCTGAGCCCAGCAGTTGAGGCTGTAGTGGCCATGAGCATGCCACTGCACTCCAGCCTGAGTGACCGAGTGAGACTCCAACTCAAAAAAGAAAATCAGAAAGTTAGAAGCCAGGAAGAAATCTGAAAGGCATGTATAAATATTCAGGTGGACCTGCCCAGCTTGAGAAACAAAGCTAGATAGAAACATACTATGCAAAAATAAGAAAGCTGAAAGTCTAGAAAGATAGGTGTAAGCCCAAAACTGAATGCTTCCAAAAGGAATTTAGAAGTCTCTTTAAAAAATATTTGCAAACAGAGGAGGTACGTTAAGTAAGTAAAAACTTTAAAAATGAACTAACAGTGGTAGAGAGGGAATACAGATTTACTTGTAGATGTGCTGAACTAGAGTTTTAAACTGGAATAAACCATCGTTCCTGCCTCAGCAGAGAGGCATAAAAGTGAGACTGTGAAAGGTTCAATAATTTGCTTAGGGTTGCTTGGGGATTAAGAGACTGAATCAATCTGGGCACAGGTCTCTTTGGTTCCAAAGTTCTTTCTAAGCTCCTGTGAGACCCGATAGCGTTCTCCAGATAAGACAGCTGGACATTTTACTTAAACAACCAGTCAATTAAGGAAAGTCCACTAAGGCTTTGCAATGGAAAATAATGCATCAGAAATTCACTATGGCTGCAGAACACGTGAAATATGTAAATACATAAAGTAGAAGTAGTAAGATGTTTTAAAAGTCTTTTATTAGAAACCACAGTAGAGGCCGGGTACAGTGGCTTGGGCCTGTGATCCCAGCACTTTGGGAGACCGAGGTAAGAGGATTCCCTGAACCCACAGGTTCGAGAACAGCCTGGACAACTTGGTGAGACCTTGTCTCTATAATCAATCAAAAAACTAACTGGGCGTGGTAGCGTGCGCCTGGAAGGCTGAGGTGGAAGAACTGCCAGAGCCCCGCAGGTTGACACTAGGGTGACTGTGAGTGTGCCAGTACCCTGGGCGACAGAGTAAGACTCCAACTCAAAGAACAAAACAAAAAACAAGAAACAAAAAACCACAGCAGAAAAAAAAAAGAAAGAAAATGCTCTTTTAAAAATTGAATTGCTGCCATGGTAGAATTCCAACTTACAAATGTGGAAGAATTTACAGCATTAGAGAGTGATCGCTTGACAACCTTATGAGTTATAATTGTCTCAGGCAAGAATCATCAATGACTGCTAAAATTAATGGTGAAAAATATGATGAGAATCAGGGTATTTACATAGTCTTAAAGTATCTCTTGAAAGGATACTGATTGTGGAGAAACTTGGTAGACATTACTTTATTCAAGTAATTATAATTCGTATTACCATTAGTAGGATAAACAAACACCATGGTATGCTTCTCTCAGAAGGAAACATCACTTCTGTGGTTTTCCTGCCAAAAATACATGAGTGTAATCATGAGAAAACATCACAAAAACCCTATATCAGGGGCATTCTACAAAATAACACACCTATACTGTTCAAAAAGGTCATGAAAGACAAAGGAAAAGCAAGGAATTTTTTCTGATTAAAGGAGCCTAAAGTGATACTGACAGAGTAGGCAGGCTAGACTAGGAAAAAGTTTTTGGACTGTAGAAAAGTTCCAGGCATATATATATATTTTTTTGACGTCAAATGATTTATTTTTTATTTGTGAGAAAGTAGGATTTATTGAGAAGACAGAAACGCTCCCACAGTGGGAAGGAACCCAAAGGGATTGCCCCAGTTTCAGGCATATTAATGCCTGCAGCAGCTGGTGCAGAAACAGACATACAAGCAAGTGACCCAGCTCTAGTAGATGTCACACCTACCTGTTTGGCTGTTATCAGATACATCTGCAGGGAACCAAGCATACAAGCAGGCAGCCTAGATATAGGAAATATCACACCTACCTGTTGGTAGGTCTTTATCAGATACATCTGTCCAGGATGCCTGTGGTGGAGAGACCACCACAGCAGGAACTAGCTTAGCACATCAGTAGGCATGGTTGACCTCAGATAACCCTAAACTGTCAATGTAACTATTAAGATAAAACTACCGGAGGGGAGACTACCACTCCCTTCATATACCTGGTACCATGACAGTATCCATATAACCCTATAAAGCCTGAAACTTCCCCACCCAATGTGAGGGAGATGTAATGGACACCCAGTTCTATGACCACTCATTTCTAGGAAAAATCCACCCCCAAACTCACTCCTTAATACCACTAAGAATAAAAGTTATAGCTCAACAATGGTTGGGGTTGCAAAGCAGTAGATTTCCGTAGGCTGTTTCTGCCCGTTCCCCTTTTGTGGGACTCTGCTGAAAAAAGTTGCTGGCTTATCATGCTTCTCTGTATGTCTGTCTGCTTGTGAGTTCATTCCAAATGTGAACACAAGAACCTGTCATCAACCTTTTCACACTGGGGGGATCACTCCTTCTCCATTTAACAATATGACAATCAATGCTACTTGTGATCCAGGATGGAATCTTGGACAAGGAATTTTTATGTTTTTTTTTTTGCTACAAAGGACATCAATGGGATAATTGGCAAAGTTTAAATAAGTTATACATGAGGTATCAGTGTTAATGTCTTGATATTGATGATTATAATGTCATCATGGAGAAAATGCCCTTGTTCTTAGGAAATACACAGTGACAAATTTAAGTGGAAAAATTGAGTCACTGTGGATTAAGCAATTGTTTTTCTTTTAATAACGAGAAAGAAACTCATTTAGAAAATTTAAAAAGGAGAAGCGAGCCAATTCACTTATTTGTAATAAGTTTTCAGGATCCTTCCATCGAAAAGCTTTCCATGTGAGCAACAAGTAAACTGTGACCTGATACTTTTGGAACCTGATACATGTCCAGTTTTCCAAGAACCACCCACAAAATGGTTCTGTTACCCATTGATTATCATTGCCTGAAACAATAATATTTTATTCCTCCTATACTTATTAACTAGAATGCTTATCAACAAGGGCTGCTATTTCTCTAAAATACAGTTCATTCTGGAAAGGAAGAATAAATGCTTCTTTCCTCTTATTTATCAATTTTCAGAGTGAGAAGCTTATACAACGACAACCTCCAATGGTAACTAATGAGGACTTTCTTTTGCTGAGACTCCTTATACATTTCTGGACTTAAAAAATATAAAATAAAACACATTTCAATCAGTTGCAACTCAGGTTCCTTTTGATGCTCAAGTAGATAAGAGCAAACTTAAGCTGGCTCTTGTATCCACTAATTTTTGACAACTTCCTTATTTGGGGTACAATAAGATGCTCTAGGCTCATCTTCTACCTTTCCTGCCTCAGACCTAAAACCAACCATTTCTCCAAGAAGCCCTGATTCTTTTTAGTGGAGATAATATTTAGAGACCACAATCTATACACTGTAAGTGGGAGAGCTGAGATTTGGGCTCAGGCAACCTGACTTCAGAGCTGGCACTCTTAATCTCTACACTCTGGTCAACAATATTTATGAGTGATAATAACAGTAATAATCATAACTATCACTCCTACTGCCTCAGACAGCTAGCTACTTACTATGTGTCAGGTGTTCTGCTAAGTGCTTTCCAACATTTTAAAAAGACTAGTCCTTAAAACAGCCCTCTGAGGTAGACATTATTACCCCAATCTTACAGAAGAGGAAAACAGAGCTCAGAGAAATGACCAAATGGTAAGTGACAGAGCACAGATTCAAATTTAGGTTTATATGACGCTAAATCATGTTTCCTCAGTCACTGTAGACTACATTGGTTGGTAACAATTCTGTCTCCTTCTAATGATTCCTTGCTTGGCTCCCTGAGCCCTGGCACTCCCTATGTCCCAGTGCCCCAGACTCAGGCACCTGTTTGGTGTCTTTCCAGGTAATTCATCCAAGGAGCATTCATTGGGCCCCTATGACATTCATGGCTATGTCAGGGCATAGAGGAGCTGGGATGAGAAGGGCTGGTTCCATTTCCTCCAGGATCCCATGGTTTAGCAGGGGACAACATAATGAATGTGGGAGAGATTTTTCTGGCACAAGACTCAGCTAGACACCCTTCAAACTGATCCAGGTAGGTGGCTGCCTCCTTGTAAATAGTGGTGGCTAGGAGTCTTTGAAGACAAGAAGAGTTGCATAGGACCATTCCTGGCACCAGTAATCAGAATTATGCACCAGATTGGAAGCAGAGCAGAGGTGAGCATTAAGGTATAAGGAAGCAGAAGGGGATGCATGTAGTCAGCTATGGGGGAGAAGAGGGACTCACAGGACAGGGGCTCCAGCCGTCCTGTATCTGGAGGTTACCAAACCAGGCTCCAGGCAAGTGAAAGATTCCTATACAACATTTTTGTGCTTTTTTACTGTGTCAATTAGGTATTGCCATTAAATAAACCACTTTCAAACTTAGTGGCTTAAGATGGGAATTATTTTTTTTTTACCATGATCCTGTGGGTATGTTGAGCAGTTTTTTGGTCAGGGCTGGCTGAACTGATCTTTGTGGTAAGCAGGAGGCTTGGCTGGGGCTGCATAGTCTAGGATGGCCTCACTCACGTATCTTTTAGAGGCCTTGCTATTGGCTGGGGTGATAAGAATGACTTGGCCAGCTATTTATAACGAAGGCTTGTTCACATGGTGGTGGTTGGAAGGTTCCCAATAGCAGTGAAGGCAAACCCAGTGGGCGCACAAATACTTTGCAAGCCTCTGTTTGTATCACCTTCATGTCTTTTTGGCCAAAGCAAATCACATGATCAAGCCACTCATTGATGGAAGGAGTTATGTGGTAAAGAGGTGTGGATATAGGAAGGGGAAAAATTTATAAACATTTTTGTAATCTGCTTACTTACAGGCATCCATTTCCTCTTTTTATGTATATAACACCCCATTTGTCATCTGGGGCATCCAGCTCTACCCACAAATTCATACCTAGACAATCTGAGGTATGGTGATTGGTTCAAGGATGGACACGGGGCCCAATTCTGAACAATGAGACTCAGCCCTGGTACTTTTACTGAAGACTATTGGGAATGGGTGCTTTCTTTCTGGGGAGGCAATTATGCTGGTGGAATATAGGCCTGGAGCTTCTGGAGGTCATGCCTGCCCCCACACGGAGGGAGGCTGCCTAAGCATTAAGCCAACACTGAGGAAAGAAGATATAAGGCATTAAGAAAGAGCGAGTGAAATGATATGAAGTTATCTTATTCATTGTCTTACAAACTACCTCGTTTTTGTCCTGGACTCATGCTTATCCCCAGCTCCTTGAGAGTAGGGCCACATCTCCCTTGTTCACCTTTGTCTTCCAGCACCTGGCAGATGAGTAATAGCTCAATAAACATTTTAAAAAATGAATAGAGGAAAGGAGGTGGGAAGGGAAAGATGAAAGAGAGAGAGAGAGAGAGAGAAAGGCCCTGAGATCTTTCAACATCCCCTCACCCATGACTAGGATGAAGAAGAGGAGAATGGGTCCTTGAGGAAGAGAGTGGGGCAGAGAGAAGTACAATTAAGAGACCCTGGAAAGGAGCTCAGGGGCCACAAAACTTCCCAAGGGTAATCCAGGCCAAATCCCACACTCAGTTGGGAGAATATTTCCCAAGAAGAGTTATCAGATTTGGCTGGGCTCAGTGGCTCAGCCTGTAATTCCAGCACTTTTGGAGGCTGAGGTGAATGGAGTGCTTGAGCCCGCAGGTTCAAGACCAGCCCGGGCAACTAGGCGAGACCTTATCACTACAAAAAAATTTTTAAAAAATTAGCTGGCATGGTAGTGTGCGCCTGTAGTTTCTGCTACTTGGAAGGCTGAGGTGGAAGGATCACTGGACCCCAGCAGGCGGAGGCTGCAGTGGCCGCGAGTGTGTCACTGCACTCCAGTCTGGGTGACAGAGTGAGACTAAAATTTAAAAAAAAAAGTGTCAGATTTGGCAAATAAAGAAGTAGGATGCTCAGTAAAAGATTGAATTTCAGATAAACAATGGACAATAATTTAGTGTAAGTGTGTTGTGTGCTGCTTATCTGAAATTCAAATTTACTAGGCGTCCTGTATTTTATCTGGCCATCCTATTTGGGAACTTTACTTTGTGCTAAGTGCCACGGAGATTCCACTGAGCACTAGCCTGCTCTTTTTATATGGAACATTTTGTTTTTACTCCTGAATAAGGAAGTGCAATCCCTTTATTGATCTAAGAGAATAAGAATGTCCACAGAAACAGCAGCTTGTTAACGGACGAATAGCTCCCGGGGGTGGATAATACTGAGGGGAGGGCAAGACAAATGCCTTGTCCTGAGCTCAAAGTGGGCTTTCAGAACCTGATTGTATCCTTGAACATTCTTTCTTGGGCCCAGAGGTGAGCTTGTTGCTATCTATTTCTCTGGGTGCTACTGAAGATGGTGGGAAGAGAAATGTTCAGCCTGGGAGGAAAAGATTTATGGGAATGTGGGCTTATTTGGTGATGCATCCATTTAACCTCACTGAGCTGCATGGCTGAATCTCAGAAATTAATGGCACTGGCAGCTGTCTCCTTGTTGCTTCATTGATAGGGAAATGCATTTCGACCCCAGGATCTAGTGATGCCTACTTTCAAATCTGACTCTGTGGTTGAATGGAAAGACTTCATTTCTTTCCCTGTCTTCTCTCTCTCTCCTACCTTCCCAATTCTTTCTCCCTCCTCCCCATTTCCTCTCTCATCATCTCAGCCACTGTCACCTTAAATTTAATTACCTTGTAACCAACTAATACCACAAAGGGACAAGTACTGGCATATACAGGCCGGGTACCTGTTTTAGACCATTTCTCTGCTCTTCCAAGACCACCCCATTTTCCCCTTCCCCTGCATCCAGAACTACCCAACATCACCTAACTCAGCCTGAAATTTATTTGCATACCCTTCAATAATTGGCTGATACAAAGCCAGTGGGTCACCTGACTCTCCACTCCTCGTCTTCCTGGTGGGAGTTCCACTAGGTCCAACATCCTGGGATTCTCAGACCTGGCTCTGCCCTGGACTGCTGAGTTATTCCTCAAAAAAGTGTCAGTGCATGATCTCTTCTGATTTTAGGTTAAAAGACCCAAGTTCAAGTCTGAGCAATAACACCGAAAAACGATGTAATTTTTCAAAATAAATTGTTTTTTTTTTTTTGAGTTGGAATCTCACTCTGTCACCCAGACTGGAGTGCAGTGGCACGCTCCTGGCCACCGCAGCCTCGACCTGTTGGGCTCCAGCGATCCTTTCGCCTCAGCTTTCCAAGTAGCTGGAACTACAGGCACACACTACCATGCCCGGCTAGTTTTTGATTTATTGTAGAGACGAAGTCTACCCAAGTTGCCCGGGTGGGTCTCGAACCCGCGGGCTCAGGCAATCCTCTCGCCTCAGCCTCCCAAAGTGCTGGAATTACAGACTGAGCCACTGAGCCTGGCCTAAAAATAAATTTATATTTTACTTTTTTGAGCTGGAGTCGCACTCTGTTGCCCAGGCTGGAGTGCAATGACAAACTCAGGACCCCCCCCAATGTCGACCTGCTGGGTTCCGGCGATCCTTCTGTCTCAGCCTTCCAAGTAGCTGGAACTACAGGCACACACTACCATGCCAGCTAATTTTTATATATTTATTTATTGTAGAGATGAAATCTTACCAAGTTGCCCGGTCTGGTCTCGAACTCACGGGCTCAGGCAATCCACTCACCTCGGCTTCCCAAAGTACTGGGATTACAGGTTGAGCCAGTGAGCCTGACCGAAAAACCGTGTAATTTAAATGGATCTCTTTGCCTCCCTGAGACTAGTTTCTATAAAGTGGGAATAATTCTCAGGATGAGGTCCTTATGAGAAGAATTTGTAGTGGTTAAAATGGACTCTTGAGCCAGACTGCCTGAAGTCAAATCCTTCCTCTGCCACTACCAGCAGGGTGCCCTGGGCAAGTGACCTGTTTTACTTTCCTCATTTGGTTGGAGTCTAAATAAGAAGTGAATAAGTCAAATAAATGCATTTGTGAAAAAAACTTAGAACAATGCTTTGCATGCAAGTGCCTAATAAATGTCAGCTATTATTGTAATGAATATTAAAGTCCTTTGCCCAAATGTTATTAGTATTATTATATATTATTGTCCAGTGCATATTTGGGTACAATCTGAGAAAAGTCAATTGAGTACAGCTCTAGCTCAGGGGCCAGAGGTTCCTTATGATGAGAGCTCAAAGGAGTGGAGCCTTAACCTTTCTGAGTCTGTGACCTGATCTGTAAAGTTCCCAGGAAAGCTCAAGTACCCGGCCTATTGTAAGCTTTAGAAAATATTTCTTTGAGTGAATGCATGTATAGCCCACTTGAGGTGACAGTGGCATGGCAAGCTGGGGTTCTGCCCTGAGCAACATCTGTGCTACTTGCTCCCATGAGACCTGATGCAAAAGAGGCTTACAGAAGGCAGTGGATGAATGCTGAGTTGAGCAAACAGGCTGAGTGGTGTGCTCATCAGTGATTTATATTTGCATAATAGGCACCCTTAGTGAAAGTGCAAATATATTAAGTACAGCGTTTTTGGAGTATAATTTAGTGCTGTCACAATTTAGAAAGAGCATGCGCATGCATACACACAAGCACACAAATTGACCTAGTAGTTCCATTTATAGGAAATCATGCTCCAAATATCCTGGCTCAAGTGTACCAAGATTTATAGAGATAGTGTGTTCACCGCAGCTCTTTGCAATAGTGAAAAACTGGAGACAACCTAAATGTCTCTTAATATGGAATGAGATAAATAAATTGTGTGATGGCCGAGCTCAGTGGCTCAGCCTGTAATCCCAACACTTTGGGAGGCTGAGGTGAGTGTATTGCCTGGGCCTGTGGGTTCAAGACCAGCCCGGGCAACTTGGCGAGACCTCGTCTCTCCAATAAATAAAAAATAAGCTGGGCGTGGTAGGGCGGACCTGTAGTTCTGGCTACTTGGAAGGCTGAGGTAGAAGGATGGCCAGAGCCTAGCAGGTCGATGCTCGGGTGGCCGTGAGTGTGCCACTGCTCTCCAGCCTGGGGGATGCAGTGAGATTCCAACTAAAAATAATAAATAAAATAAATTGTGTTACACCTTTATTATGGACTACACAGCTATTAAAAAGAATGAGTCAAATTTATATAAACAAACATGTAGATGTCTCAAGATTAATGGTTAAGTAAACAAACAAAACCCAAGTTGGCAGAGTTGTTTAATATAATAACATTTGTGAAGGAAATATCTATGTTTGCATCTTGTTAAAGTAAAACAATTATTCAGTGATACTTATTAAAGAACAATAAGGAAGACTTAACCAGGACTACTGGAATAGGTGTAGGGACCACTACAACGGAGTCTTTCAATAGGTGGAGATTGAGCTTAATTCTGAATACAACAGGGGCAAATGGGAATTTATAACCAAAAAGCAGGTGTGGTGTTATGCACGGGAAATTACAAAGAGGAAGTATCAGGGGTAGTAGGGGATTCTGACTCAATTTATCTAACAGAATCCTTGATGAAGATGATATTGGGTGGCATGCGGTATGTTGCTATGTGGGTTCTTTGACTTTCCCACAGAAAAGCATTTCAGAGCAAGTTCCAAGTGTAGTTTAAGGCAGAATTTATTAGAAGGAAAGCAACATGCCCAAAGGGCACAGGCACCTTAAAAGAAAGGGCACGTGCTTGCTTTTGTCAAGAAGCTTTATATACTTTTGCAATGATGATCAAGCAAACCATGAGCTAAGAGCAGTAGGCTGCAGGTGTCTAATCATGAGTTTTGATTACCATTTTCACCTTCTATGAGCTAAAAGGGGTGGGTTGCAGGTGTCTGGTCATGAGTTTTTTTTTTTTTTTTTTTTTTTTTTTTTTTTTTTTTTTTTTATTTTATTATAAAAATTAAGCCCAAAAAGGAGTGCACTGGCCGCAACCCACCACCCCACCCACCAACAACTGGGGACCCCCCCAACAAACCAC
>CAUYQG010015217.1:0-13235 GCA_963574415.1 Tarsius wallacei | reverse complement strand
GCCACCGCAGCCTCGACCTGCTGGGCTCCAGCGATCCTTCCGCCTCAGCCTTCCAAGTAGCTGGAACTACAGGTGTGCGCTACCACGCCCGGCTGATTTTTTGATTTATCGTAGAGATGAGGTCTTGCTTGCCCAGGCGGGTCTCAAACCCGCGGGCTCAGGCAATCCACTCACCTCAGTCTCCCAAAGGCGCGGGATTACAGGCTGAGCCACCGAGCCCGGCTAGTTTT
This sequence comes from Tarsius wallacei, assembly GCA_963574415.1. Taxonomy (NCBI): domain Eukaryota; kingdom Metazoa; phylum Chordata; class Mammalia; order Primates; family Tarsiidae; genus Tarsius; species Tarsius wallacei. The sequence goes on along the minus strand of CAUYQG010015217.1, from coordinate 13,005 downwards.
ACTATTTTGCTTTATTGAATTAATAAGAAATTTGTAGGAAGACACTTTTTAGACTATGTAATATCTTGTTTCTTTTCAAGTTTTAATTCACTAGTTTCATTCATTTGATGTTTCTTTCCTATGATAGCTGCAAAATGGTGATTTTTTTCATCTCTGTCATTCTTCTATACTTATTCGTTTCTATACTACTGTAAGAAAATTTTTTTCCTCTCCATATTTGTTTCTTTATTTACTATCAGTATCAAGTCATGGATTTTTATTTTAGTAAATGAGTTATAATCTATTGCTATTATTTATTTTAATGTTCAAGCTATCCCAGATTGTGAGTCCCTTCAAGTTGACTCCTTATCCTTTGGAAATACCCCGTCATTCTTTGACACTTCCTTAATTTCTGGCATAACAAAATATTACAGAGTCTTAATTTTTTTTTCCCAGCAGTAAAGTCAGTTGTTTCTCCAAGAAACTCTGGTTCCTTTTAGTAGAGAATGGCATTTAGAAATTAAGGTTTGGGCACTAGGTGTGCTCATTGCTATAGAGTGTTATAGCTTATAGGTCATCTCAGTAGAGAACTGTATGTCTAGACAGATCTATTAGGAAATATATATCCATACATTTATGTATACACACACATATACTAATACACATATCAATATCTACTGATATAGCTATGTCTGTTATCTATCATCTATCTATCTATCTATCTATCTATCTATCTACCTACCTACCTACCTAGGAAGTCATGAATTTATATTGTTGCATCTAATTCCAAACCAACACCAAGATTCTTCCTACTTTTTCCAAATTCAATATCTATATCTACATTTCCAACAGTAAAAATTATAACTTCCAACATCATCATTCATTTGTTCATTTTTTCAGTCTTGCAATATATGAACAGTAGTTTCAGAATTGCTATACCCACACCTGTGTGGAAAATATACCAAGTTGAATTCTAAATAGTTTAGAGTTATTTTCATCTTTGAAGTGAGAATGTATAGGTAGAGGTCTCATGCAGATAATTTTGATAAATGTTTTTATATAAAATGATTTCTATAAAGTAAAGAATGAAAGAATTAAGTTAGTATTGATTATGTCCCCTGATAGAGATTTGGCTAAGATCTTGAATAGTCAACCAACAGTTTTCTACTTCACTGAGACCATCCAGGCAATTGCTACTCTTACTATTTGGCCTCAAATATCTGTGTGATCTCCTACTCTGTGATGAACTAGAATAATTACTGTTTTAGCCTAAGGTCTCCATTTAAGTTCAGAGTTACCCTCTGTTCTTAGCTTACAAATTTCTGTCCTCTGAGTATGAAAGAAGATTATAGTCTTTTGCCCTAAGACCTAGAACACAGCTGGCCTAAGCCACTCACTCCATACATTCTTTCACTGTGAACCTCTCTTGTTTTCCTGTAGTTCTTAGGTGGGTAGTTCCTATATTAAGAGATGGTACTACTAGCTCCGAATAACCATATCGATCATCTAAGAGGGAGGAGAGTCAAAGTATGACCTTCCAGAAGAAGAAGAAGAAGATACTTGCTTAGGTGTTGTTGTTATAACTTTTGACTCCCTGAAACTTAACTTATAGCCTATTGTCAACTGGAAGCCTTACCATCATACACACTCGATTAACACGTTTCATATTTATATGTATTACATACTGTATTCTTACAATAAAGTAAGCTATAGAAAAGAAACTGTTATTAAGAAAATCATAAGAAAGAGAAAATATATGTACTATTCATTAAGCAGATCATCAGAAAGGTCTTCATCCTTGTCATCTTCATGTTGAGTAAACTGAGGAGGAGAAGGAAGAGGAGTGATTGAGTTTACTGGTTTAGTGGTGGCGGGGCAGAAAAAAAATCCACTTATAAGTGCAGTTCAATTCATGTTGTTCAAGGATCAACTGTATATACTTCTTAGTTGAGATAAAAGAAAAAAATATATAATGTCTGAGTTTTACCAGAAGGAGATATTACGCTGTCTCTTTTCTAAAGACCTTTAAACCTAGCAGATGCCATTGCTTAGGATAGTCATATATGAAGTCTTAGAACAAGAATTATGAACTTGTATATTTTAATTCCTTTTATGTAAATTACTGGTTGAATTTATGGTTCTAAGGAATATGTAATTTTTCAATTCTAGTGGCAGAATTGAATCTCTTAGAAGCAAGATATTTCTTTTTGTCAACCTTTATATATAGTAATTATAGGTGAGTAAGTTTTTAAATTTAAAAGCTTATCCTAATGAAGATCATTTATGTAAATATTATTTTTCACATTTATTTTCTGTAAAATATTTGGGGTTGAAAAGAATGAATTGATCTTTGATATTAAGAAAAAATGTGAAATAAAATAGTGATATATAACTAGCAAAACTTGCCTTCAATGCATAGTCTGTGCTCTAGTTTCCAGCCCTTTGGAGACTGCCTCTATAAACCAACAGAAGTATGCCTCCTTTTTTCTAGTAGAAGTGATTTGGGTAAGCAAGGAAAGTGGTCAAGGTCTTTGAAGAAAAGTAGATAAGAAGTGAAGAATGGAAGGACTAAGGGAGACTTTTCACCCATTTGTGATTCTTAACCAAGTTCTTACCAACTCTTGAGAATATGGCAAATACGTATGAGCATTATTTATTGCTGTTTGTGCCAAAAGGCCATCTACTGCTTTGGGGACCACACCTTGTAGGATATTACCCTAGGCAAGTGATTATAATACGTGTATTGGCTGCTTTGATTTCAGTCTTTGCCACCACAATCACATGAACAACATTGCAGCTGTCCAAATATTCCTTTATAATTTAATTACTTTTGTTTTTAGCATAGGTAAGTCAAATATGAGCTTGTGCATACCTCTGAGTCATTTGCTAACTATGAAAATGTTAACTTTAGGCCAATTGTACTTGCAAATATAAGTAGGTGAAGAAGTATTCTGATAATTAAATAAGAATAATTGTCTCTTGCAAGAATTTTTTTTTTCTGAACTACTAGTCTGGGATTATTATTTTTTTCTAGTTCACCACACTAAATGTGACTCAAAATTAGCATATGTTTTCTTACTTTCTAAAACTTTTCCAATGAGACAATGTGGGGATTTTTTTTGTTGTTTACATTGCATAACTTTTAGAATATAAGGCTATTACATTTTGAACTTTTTGGCATTTAAAGCACTAAAAACACACAAGTAGAATGAGATCAAAGGGTTTTCTTTTTCACTTTTCTGGGAAAAATTTTCCTAACCTAAATGTTTTTCATTTCTCTAAGTTATACTTAACTGTGAAATTCAAAACCTGGCCATATTTGTCTCAGAACTCTACAAATCTTTAACTGTTTTCCTTTCTGTCAAGAGTGAAGTTCTTAACAAGCATTTTGGCTCTTTACAAAAGCATTATTTAAAGTATTTAACCTGATTTTTAATATGAATTTATAGGCCTCTAAACAATTGTATATATAAATATGGACAGAATTTATATTAAATGACTTAAAATATAACAAGATTGCAAAAAACATGTTTATTATATGCTTAATAGTACTATTTTGATTTAGCGCCAAACACTAATATATAATAAATACGTATGATATGTATTATATACCATATATATAAATGATAAAGAGCAAACCATGTGTTAAACTCATTTCCTTTTGTAGCAGAAAGTTAAAGAAGTCGACCAGAGTAATAGTAAAAGGAATTGAAACTGGCAAAGAGGTGGACAAAATTTACTAGTCAAAGCTCTCCCAATTATAGCATTAACATTTCTTATATTAAAATATTACTGTTTTATAGAACAGAATTGATTATGCTTGGTAATCAAGAGATGTATTATTGATGGCAGGAATATTTTCACAATAGGTTTTAATAAGTAACTATTAGCTACATTTTTAAAAGACAAAGTGATGTGCCATGTAATCTTTATTTTAGAGAACGGAAACAATGAGGTAGGGAATTAGTATAAAGGTACTTTTATTTGTTAGTGCTTTTTTCATATGAAAACTTAAAATGTTTAAAATTTCTTCATGTGAAATACTAAAAGTTTTAAATAAGGAAAAAAGAACTATGTTACATATTATACAATTTTATTACTTTGTATAATTATAATTTTCTATTATTTAAACTTTTTAGTTCAAACTTTTAAAAAGTTTTTAAACTTTTTAGACTTCACATGAAGTAATATAAAATAATATAACCAATTTCTCCTCAAATTTATAGGTTCAACATAATTTTTATCAAAATCTTAAGAAGTTTTTTAGCTATAGATAAGCATATTTTAAATTTTATGTTAAAAGAATAATAGAATCACTCTACTCAATGTTAAGTTTTACTATGTATCACAGTAATTGGAGAGATAGACATACAGAACAATGGAACCGAATAGAGAGCTAGAAGAAGATATAAAAGCAGCTCAATAGAGGAAGGATAGTCTTTTCAACATGTTGCTGAATCAACTGGACATCTATAGGGAAAAAATTTCTTTTTACCTAAATTCCATACCTTAATAAAAGTTGACTCAAAATAGATCATGGATTTAATTATAAAATTTTAAACTACGAAACTTTAGAAGAAAATATATACAAAAACTTTGGGACCTAGGAGTAGATTAGGAATTTTTACATTTGATACTAAAAGCAAAATCCATTTTTCAAAAATTATAAATTGTACTTTCTCAAAATTAAAAACCCTTGCTCTGCCAAAGACTGTTAAAAGGATAATAAAACAAGCTATAGATTAGAAGAAAATATTTGCAAACCCCAAATATTTGCAAATACAACAAGGAACTTGGGTCTAGAATATACAGAGAGTTCTCAAAACTCAACAGTTAAAGCAAAACCAATTAGAAACTGGGTACGAACAGACATTTATGACCCATATGCACATGAAATTTTTTTCTACTTCTTTAGCGATCAGGGAAATGTAGTTTAAAATTACAATAAGATATTACCACACACCTATCAGACTGCCTACATTTAAAAGTAACAACAATAAATGTTGTTGAGGATGCAGTGAAACTGGATTATGCTAGTAGGAATGTCAAATGATATAGGCGCTCTAGAAGAGAGTTTGTCAGTTCCTACAAAACTAAACATGCAATTACCACAAGATTCAGTAATTACACTCTTGGACATTTATCCTAGAGAAATGAAAACTTATATTTACATGAAAATCTGCACATGAATGTTCATAGCAACTTTATTCATTGTAGCCCCCCAACTGGAAAGAACCCACATGTCCTTCAATAAGTGAATGATTAGACAAATTCTGGTACATCCATGCAATGGAATGCCCATCAACAATGAAAAGGAATGGACTATTAATACTTGCAACTTATATGGGTTGCAAGTGCATTATGCTTAATGAAAAAAGCCAGTCTGAGGTTATATATACTGTATGATTGCCTTTATATAACATTCTCAAAATGATAAAACTAGAGAGATGGAGAACAGAGGAGTAGTGGGCATGAAACATGGATAGGGTTAACAAGATGCCCCTTGTAGTTATGAGGTAGTTGCACAATTCTATAGATGGCATCAGACTGCATAGAAAGATACATAACACTGACAAATAAACACATATGAAATCTCATGAGAACTGTGTAAGATCTGTAGTTAATTGTATTGTATGTTCTAACAATTATTCCCTAGTTTTGATACTGTATTACAATTATTTAAGATCTCACCACTGGGAAAACTGGGCAAGGGGTTCATAGAAGTCTTATACTATTTTTGCAACTTCCTCTGAGTTTATAATTATTTCAAAATAAAAAGTTAAATATTTTAAGCAGAAATATTGGAAAAAATCAAGGAAATAAAAATAATGAAATATCTCCGTTCACATTTACGAAAAATATTTATCAGAAAAATTCTGAAGATGGTTTGTAAATCAAATGATAGTTTGATACAAGGCAAGAGCTACTTAATATATTTCCTTTGTAATGAGTAGCAATGCAATACTTAATACATACAGGTAAACATTGACTTCCACCTTTGAAGATAGTTTATTTCACAGGTTGCTATTCCTAAGCTCTCCGAGAAATGGAGAAAGTCACATTGACGTAGCATAATTTGAGTTTCTTTATCAGCATTGCTTCAGAACAGTGATTAATATAGTGTATGAATAAATAGCTCAAGGATTAAACCTGGCAGATAGTTAACACTAGACTCCCTGAAAATATCAAGGTCTCTTGAGGATACCACAGTGTTATATGTGCTATAGCATTATAGATGTTGTGTTCATGAGGAAGAGAAATTGGAAAGTCCTTTCATACTGAAAGCTTACTAGAATCCATTTTCAATTATACATCTTCATTTGAAATAACTGAAAACTGGGACTTAGTATTTCATTTTGACTGTCAAAATGATTGAGTGAATGAGTTTGTTTTGAACTTTAAATTCAGCTTAGGTTTGTGCAGGACACAGTTGTATAACATTATACTACTACCTAAATCCTCTGAAACCACTTTGCTGCAAAGCAAGTCCTGAAAAAAAATGTAGCAATATTAAGCTCAAGTTTTATTGCTTTAAAGACCTCAAGAAAAATAAGTACGGGGCCAGAATCTACCATAGAGGCAGCAATTCTTTAGCTAGGGAGCATTGGTAAAATGGGCTCATAAAGTCATATAATGTATGGTTTCTTATCTATATTTTTCTTTTCTATTTTTAAGCCATGAAACCAGATTGTCTTCTTAGGAAAACAAAATGTTTTTTGTTTTGTTTTGTTTGTTTGTTTTAAATCTGCTAGCTATGGCATGTGGTTAAAGGAAGAAAGTTGAGAGTCTTTTTTTCTCTTGGAGTTAAGTTTGCTGTAATTCTTCCCAGTATTATGTTATGCTTTGTTCTGTTCTCTAGGGTCAGACTTCAAGAACCTTATTTATAAACTATGTTTTTAAGTACTTTGCAAACAGAGACCATGATCACTGTTTATCAAGAAAAGTTTTAATGACCAATGTCTAGGGTGGATTACATAGAATCTTCTAAGTGTATTGCTTTTTAAAACAAAATAGAAGTGTTTGACATTAGAAAATATGTGATTATAAAAATTTATATGAAGTTTATTTGAGTCATGTGCAGAGTATAAAAATTATTTGGAATTTTTTTATCTGTTTAGAAATGAGCAAATTGAGTATTTATTGAAAGAGATTTGGGTCTTTTCCTGACTGCAATAAGTCATTTGCAGTAGGCAAGTTTGAAAATTACCATTTTAGGAATATTATGAGTTCACTGATAAGAAAGTTTAAATTATCCATTCAAAGGTGAATATTGTTTATTAGTAGTATGTTTCAGAGATCACATTGCTTCAAAAAGTTAAATTAGGATTTTTTGAGTAATGAAATACTTATTCCTGAAAACCATTACCAGCCAAGGATTCAAATCTCTCTTCAATTAGTGTTGAAATGTAGTTGGGGTGGGACCATTTTAATTCAGCAAGATTCTTCTGGTGAATGGCTCTGGAGCACAATTCCAGTCCTGGTGTTTCCAGCAGCCCCTGCATTACGTTAGGGTGAAGATGTGTACCCACTTCAAGATAAGACTTTTCCTAAGATTTTAAAATTTTTTTCTCTATAAATTTTTCCAACGATCATTAAAAACTGCGTATTATAATAACAGGCTTTGATGTTTTAGAATGAGGCAGCTTAAGATGAAAATTGGTAAATATATACATTATTAATGGGTAAATTTTCAGAAAGAATCCACCTTAAGTGGAGCAAAACTTACTGTTGGGTGTCATCCAGGAACAATGAGGACTAGGGAGGAAGAACTTTTGCTCTAAAACAAAGATATTTGCCATAAAGCATTTTATTTTAGTTCCATCTTCAACATCATTTCTAGTAGAGAAATGAGCAATGGAAAACATTTGCAGAGTTCTTATGCAGTTACACATAAACTGTCTGTATATTCAGAGGTATCTGTGAATGAATATCCATGGATTGTGGTATCCAAGAGAGGTCCTGGAACTAATTCTCCTTGGATACTAAGGAGTGACCACAGTTTATTTTGTATTATTTTATTATTATTTTTTCCTCTTTTAATTTTTATTTAAAATTGTGGGGTACAATTCAGGGCTAGGTATACAAATATTCACCATGCAGGTACCCTTATCGATGAGGTGTGCCCCCCACTTCCCCAGGCAGATATCGACTACTGTCAATCTCACCTCCCCAGCCTTCCCCCCTCCCCACAGTTTCCTGCCACTTTCAATCCTTTTATTATAGTAATACGGTAGTTGTTCAAGGTCCACTTATGAGTGAGAACATGTGATACTCAGCTTTTTGTTTCTGTGAGAGATCACTCAGTATTATAAACTCCATCCAGGTTGCTGTGAAGTTCATGATTTTGTTCTTCTTTATGGCTGCATAGTAATCCATTGTGTATATGTACCACATTTTTTTTAATCTAGTCCTCTTTTGATGGGCAGCGTGGTTGGTTCCATGTTCTTGCTATTGTGAACAATGCTGTGATAAACATACATGTGCAGGTATCTTTTTTTAGAGTAACCTGAGTTCTTCCGGGTATATTCCCAGTAGGGGGATTGTGGGGTCATATGGAAGGTCGATTTTTAGAACTTTTAGGAATCACCACACTGATTTTCACAGAGGTTGTACTAGTTTACACTCCCACCAACAGTGTAGAAGTGTTCCCTTTTCACCACATCCTCTCCAGCATCTGTTATTTTTTGAGTTATTGATGATGGCCATTCTAACTGGAGTTAGGTGGTATCTCAGTGTAGTTTTAATTTGCATCTCTGACCACAGTTTATACATAAACTATAAATAACTGCTCTGAAAGCTCTGAAAGATAACATATTTATAATTAGTGCAAAACTGTCTCTATATTAATTTCACTTTATGTACTTACAAAGAGATATTTTCTTGCATATTTTTCTCTTGTATTACCTTTCCAAACTACTTTTAGATATCTCACGGTGAGAAATGTGTTTTTTAAGCTTAAAAACTCTTGACACTGCTAAACTTTCAAGAATTTTTTTTAAAAATCCTAAATGTTTTTAATCACCTTTAGGAGATGGAGGGAAAACTAATGATGCAGATCCCTGTTTTTCTGCTAATGGAAACTAATTAGTATTATTCATTTCAGTTTAAATTGACATTCTCTGTGCTGCTCCAGACAGTTATGATAAAATCAGCTCAACTATACAATGAACTATTTTACTCTGTGCTTTGAACCAGCACTTATCGGCACCCAAACCCATTCATTATTTTCATTTAATTAGGCCAGCTCACAGTGGAGGGATACCTGAAGCAAGGAAATTTCCCTAATAGCTATACAATAACAATAGCTCACAGGATCTGAAACAATATAGTTGCCTAAGACTGAATAATCAGTAGAAGAGGAAAAAAGTTATCCTTAACCATAGGACAAAAGTGTAGTCATAAATAGACAACTATCATTATTGAAATGGCATAAATATACAGTATTAATAATCAATAGTATAATGTTTATATATATAAACTTGTATGCTTATTTGTGGGAAATTATTAGTTTTTGTGTTGAAACTTGTAATTACATTTGAATGTTGACTGTATTCTGTACACATTAATGGAAACAGATGCTTCCTAGGAAAAGTTACTAATTTTGCATGTGATCATACAGCAAGTATTTTATAGAATTAGAGCAGACTCTTAATTTTCAGGACAACTTATCTTAAAAATTATTTCATATGAATGTTTTACTCTGACTTGTCTATTGAAATGAGAAAACAAAAGTATTTTTGTGACAGTGTACCACATGTAATAAACTAGACATTAAAAGCTATTTGTAGGTTTTAGGGGCTGGAAATAGGGTCATGCCTTTCTTTCTCTCTTTTTTGACTAAATATGTCAACTTTCTTGACTAAATATGTCCATGTCCTAGGAACATATTCATATTTTATTATTTTTTTTCAGTAAAGCAAGGAAAGGAGAGAAAACCCGGCTGTAAAAGGCAATATTACAGAAAATGACTTATAAAATTGCTTTCCATTTATACCTATCTGCTTTCATCCAATTTAGATGATTTACTGTAAAATTGGGTCACACTGGATTAATCAGAGTATGATCTAACTGAAAAAATGCTTTTAAATAATTTTGTTTATAAAATCAGTGCTTTTTGATAAGTTCCTTTTAAGTGAAACCAAATCTCATTAATAAGCAATATTCAAATATACATAGCTACCCTCCATTAAATACTAGATTTTGACTTAGACCCTTGAGAAAATTCTTTAAAATGTGATTGTATCAATCAGATTTCCCATAGGAAAAAATGGCACATTTAATTGGGATCCAAAAAGTCACAGGCAGGGTGGCAAAATCACAAAAGATAGTATAGGAACTCGGGATTAGTAGCTTCAGAACTGTTTCTGCCTCTGGATCCAACTAGATGTGGAAAGGGAAAAGAAAGGGAAATCTCACAGAGCAAGCTGTTTTGAGAGGGTCAGTATCCTTCTGGTATGACAGAGACAGCCCTAGATGACTTTCAGGGGTGAGAGCCAAAGGAAATACATCTGATCTCCTGCTGTGGCTTCTCTGAGATATAGGAAAAACCAACGTGTTTTTATACTCTCACTCAACACAATACTTCCGATACCAGTTGTATGAGGGGTTTTTCCTCACACACCAAGAAATTCTCCAGTGGACACCAGATGGATGCCCTCTAATTCAGTTCAATTCTGACACTATCCACCTGGAGATAGTGTCAGAGGCCATAGGTTAAGGACTCAGTCCCACAAGACTGCTCCCCACTTCAGATGCCAATCAAAAGTCCTAGGTTTTACTTCTGACAGACTGGCTATGTCAGGGTTCCCACCTCCAATTAATTTGCAAGAGTGGCTTACAGAACTCAGGGAAACACTTTAATTACACTTACTGGTTCATTAATGAAGGATGTAATAATGGATACAGGTAAACAGTGAGATGAGCAATGCAAAGGGCAAGGACTGAAAAGATCCTTAGCACAGGAGCTTCTGTCCCCATGCAGTTGGGATGTCCACCCTCATGGCACATGGATTGTTTGCCAACCCAGAAGCTCCTGGAAACCCATAGTTTAGGGATTGTGATGAAGGCTTCATCTCATGAGCATGCTCGAGTATTAACTCCATTTCCAGCCCCTTTCCCCTCTCCAGAGAATGGGAAGTGTCTGAAAGCTCCAAGGTTATAATCATGGTTTGGTCTTTTGGTCTAGCCCTTATCCAGAAGTTCACTAAGAGTTGCCTCATTAGAACAAAAGATACTCCTATCATCCTGAAAATCCCAAGGGATTTAGGAACTCTGTGTCAGACACTCTTATCACTCAAGCAGTTGCAAAGATCTTAGGAACTCTTTATCAGGTCTGGGGGCATATTAGGAGGCTGTTTGGCCATATTAAAGAAAGTGTTTTGGAGGAACAGCCGGTGCCGCATAACTTATTTCAGTCCATACTGTAATTCCCTGAAAATTACTTTCAGTGGCCATACCTGTTACAGAAAATCTCTATTTAATGTAATTATTTTTAAATCTAGAGGAGTAGGGGAGGTAGGAGGGAGGGTGGTGAATAAATCCTCTAGCTATTGAACCATTCATTGCTTAAGAGGCTTATAATTTTGAATTCATTTGATTAAAATTAAAAGCAACTCTTTAATATAGTAAGAATTTTCAATTCCTAAGATGAATTCTACCTGTAGTTATTGTAATGTGGTTACTTTTGTCATTTTCTTTCATTTTCTTACCTTATTGTTTTCACTATTATGTTAATAATCTGACCGTATTATACCAACTAATTTCCCACTTATTGAATGCACCTGTGTTATGCTAGTGGTAAGGAGATTTTTAGATGTTTCTTCAATCTCTGCTCACATTCTAAAACACTTAGATGAATTAAAGAGTTTGCTTGTGAACAGCAGATTTTTCGCATTTCTCACACAAATGTGCTTCTTGCATTCTGGGTCTTTTTATTCTTTTTCATATAGCTTGTGTTATTTGCAACCATAAGTAAACTCTTACACCAAAACAGCTATATTTATGTAGGTTCTTGCTAAAGTCTTTTATATCTCTGTATCAGAAAGTAGAAATGATCAATATTAGCTGAGCTTTTCTGCTACAACTGTGATTATTTTATTTAATTGTAAATGCTGCATTGTACCCAACCTGTTTCACAAGGAGATACATTCCCTTCATTCTCTACTAGAGAAACTCTTGATAGATTTTAATGTCTATAGAATATCAAGATTCTAGTCAGAAAAAGACTCTATCAGTATAAATGCAGCATCTTCTTCCCTTAAAAAGCAGTAAATTATAATTAGCCAAAATATATTCTAGCTTTACAAATGCATTTACTAGGTCCTTAGACATTTTCCTTCTGTACTTTGCTTTTATTACACAATGAGATAGAACTTGTCATTTAATGCCAAACTATATTAAATAATTCAGTCATTTCACATAGTTATGGTATTTGTGCTTGAAAAAATTAATTTTAAAAATTTGAAACATAACCACCTTTAATAAATTGCTAATTTTTCATAATTCCATAATATTTCACCAAGTAGATTTAACATATTTTGCTAAATTATCTGCCCTCAACTTATCAATACCATAGGTAACACTACAATGAAACATCCTGCATGTAGCTTTTCTATACTTTCGGTTATTCCTCAGAAGGGAGATATTAGGATCAAAGGATGTGAACAGTTTTGCTCTCATGATACATATTGTTAAATTGATTTTCAAGAGTTTTACGTTTATTTTACCATCAGCAATGTTCAGGAGTCTGTTTCATTCTAACTTTGCTGGCATTTATTTAATTTTTTTTTTTAATTTTTTTTTTGTTTTGTTTTGTTTTTTTTTTGTTTTTGTTTTTTTTTGTTTTGTTTTGTTTTTGTTTTGTTTTTTTTTTGAGTTGGCTTCTAACTCCGTCGCCCAGACTGGAGTGCAGTGGCCGCTTCCGGCCACCGCAGCCTCGACCCGCTGGGCTCCGGCGATCCTTCCGCCTCAGCCTTCCGAGTAGCCGGAATTACAGGCGCGCGCTACCACGCCCGGCTAATTTTTTTT
>CAUYQG010015213.1:0-10894 GCA_963574415.1 Tarsius wallacei | reverse complement strand
TAACTGATAACTTGGCAGCTATTGTTTTGTTCCTATCTGATTGACTCGGACACAAATAGCATCACCGGTATCAGGAAAGAGCAGGGAGATAATTGTAAAGGGTAGCTTTCCCATAACTGAAAAAATATGATGTATGCTCTTTAATGTATAACAAAGGGTTCATTTTTTGTGGACATAAGGGGGCGATAAAGGGACTATATAAGCATGTGAGAATTGAATAAAAATTGGCAGAGTCTTGAGCTCTACCCAAGAAGAAAGGCTCCTGTCGTTCTTCTTCGCCCTTCCTGATTCTCTCGTCTCAGGCCCTGACTCTCTGTCTGGAGCTGGTCTCCAGCATTGAACCACGTGACCAACACTGAAAAATGCATTTTATTGCACCCGGGATGTGCCAAATAGCTGCTTGTGAGGCCTGTTAGGAGTTCAGTAGGGGTCTACATTTTGTTCGCTGCCTGAGCAGAAGTGTAACTAGTGCTCTCAGTGTCCCAGAAGGATTTGTTCCAGGCTGCTATTCTTCAGAACCTGCCATGTGTGGAAATGGGTTGCAAACCATATCAACTCATTTCAGGCCTTCTTGGGCCAAAAGAGAGGTCTTACTCATCGGTTAAGACCAAAAAAATAGCACTTGGCAGCCTTCAACCTGATGACTCATTTCTCCAAAACTTAAAAGCTATTTACAATAATTCTTTATTTATGACAATGTATTTGCACAAATTTAATGAACATCTATTTTCATTCATACGAGGACACAAGTAGTGTTACTTATTATAACATATCCTGACTAAAGAAATGAGAAAAGAGAGGAGACATGGGAAAACAGGAGAAGGGAGAAAATGTGAGCATGAGAGGAGAGAAAGGAAGCCATGACAAAATGAGTCAATGAGTATATTTGGTATGCAAATATATGGAAACTTTATTTGATCCATTGCAAGCCTGTCTTCTTGGACAATAGGCAGCAAAATCCAAATGATGAAATCAAACTTTGGAAGACAGACATCCCTAGAAACTGGTTGACAACAGAAATTAAACTGAGTCAAAACTAAAAATGGCAACTCATTATTTGGGCTTTGTGTTTGAAAAAAACAGGAATCAGATTGACCAAAAAGATGATCAAGTGCTGTCTGAACAAATATAAGAGAAAGACTTGTAGAAGTTCTAGGAATGTGGCAAGATTTCTTCTATTAAAGTCTGTAATCTTGTACTTTTCTGCTATTCATATTCCTTAAAGAAGAGGAGTTGAGGAGTTGTATCAGGAGCTGTGTTATGTTGAAACGTTAATGCAGATCAAATTTTCTTTCTGGGAACTGTTATCTCCATTTGTACCTATTGAGAGTGTCTTTCATATATCTTCAAGGCTTGTCTCCTTCTTCTTCATTCTAGTTATGGAAGGAGACAGTGGGAAGGGCAGAAGAAAACCCATAGGCAGAAAATATATAACAAAGAGCTATAAGATTATATAGTATAATACTATTGCAATAATTTTATACAGCATTATATTGAGAAGTGCATCCACTTATGTGGGGCTCCAGGCTCTGCCCCACAGTAGTCACTCCTTATTGTATCATTCTCCACTGAGAGATTTCATCCTCCTTAATTTTTTTTGTTTTTGTTTTTTGAGACAGGGTCTCACTCTGTTCCTTAGCCTAAAGTGCAGTGACACAATCACAGATCACTGCAGCCTCAACCTCATGGGCTCAGGTGAACCTCCTGACTCAGCCTCCTGAGAAGCTGGGATTACAGGCATGTACCACCATGCTTGCTAATTGTGTATTCATCCCTCTTATTATTCTGGAGAGAAGGCTAATGATCTCTTTTTCTGTAATTATTTTCTGTTGAACATGGCTGTTGGCTCTACCTATCTCAGAGGTTATAGAAATCACTCACTGTCTGGTCTAAAAGAGACATGAGCCTGGAACTCCTGACTTGAAATCAGCCCTCAATAGCTTGAGTGCCTAGAATTCTCTAGGATAATCTGTATTGTATTCCCATACAAAATGTATAGTAGTAACAGAATCTATAGATACTAAAAGGGTCTATTGGTAGAATAGCAACCGTTACATCTGTGAAAATTGTTAGGTTATTGGGTCGATGTGCTGAGCTGATGATGTGGATAGGATGCAAAGAACTGTGCAATAAAGTAGGTTAGGAAAGGTCTATTTAGAAAGTAATTTAGAGAAAAAGAGTGGGTCCACCTCCTCATAATTAAAGAGGGAGACAAACACTGAAGAAGAATTTGGTGCTGAATGTTTGAAGCTGTCTTTAGATAGCTGGGAACTGAAATGCTAGAAATGGGGGTTTTAGGGGACACCCACCTCCAAACTGGGTTGTCCAAAACCAACAAGGAGACTTAGAGATCAGTAGAGTGAAGCAGCTTTTTAATAACGCTCTTGCAAGAACAGGTGTTTCTCAGATGAGCAGGCACACCGAAGCAGTTTCAGCTAAAGTATAAGCCCTAAAATGCAAGTCCCTCTCCTCTTTCCCCGAAGATTGGGTACTTCCAGAGGTTACATCACTTTCCTGGATGTCACCTACATGCCATACATTGATTGGGTTACCTTGTTAGTTCATTTTCATGTTCTAAATATTAATTGATTAACATAGGTATGACAAACTACTTTATTTGCATGTCCTATTTGCCAACTGGCTTACAAGATTTTGTTCCAATTGGTTCTCATCAAAGTTTAAATTAAAAAACCCACCTAAAGTAAAAGCCCACAAAAAGCAAAAAGTAACTCAGCAAGAAGCAGTTATGTACAGCTTGTGGATTGTTGTAAAAATAAGCCATCCTTTTTCTCACAGAAGCATTCTTGTGAATTGTAACAGGTGGAAGTGAGGTTTGTTGCTGTCATGTCTATTAGGTCTTCAGAATGGCAGCAGCCAGATAGTTGATTATGTAGGCAGGCAGAGATGCCCAAGCTCTGTAAAACAAAGTTTGAAAACACCAATATTAAGCTTCAAACATCCTTTGATTTAGGGAAAAATAAGACATTTAGCTGGAAATGTGTTGTTCATGGGAAAATTGTAGAGGGGCTGGAATCATCATGATGGTTTATTTTCTTTATCTCACTGTCCAAATGGTTTGCCTTGCAAGATAGAGAGATACTCATCCTTAGAGCAAGATGTTAACTATAAAATCCCAATTCCCATTACTGGGGGGAGGTACGGTTTTACTACTTTTACTCATTGTTGACTTTAAACAGTGGAGTTAATTAAACTTACTTCAGAGAAAGAAAGTTAGCATAGCTGATTACACAATAAAATATTATGCATGAAAGTATATGACTAATTGGTAGTTATAACAAAATAAAATGAGCAAACACACAGGTGCATGCCCACAATGGCCAAGGTAACCTCATTTAACTTTTCCTGTCCTTTCAGTGATTATACTATATGTAGAGTCTTTCATATATTAAAAAGTCGCCAAACTGTTTTGTAAAGGAGTCTTGAAATAGACCTTTTACCATAAAAAATTATTTAGGATTCAGTCCAAATTATAGAAAATAAAAGATACTTAAAAATAATGAACAAGAGAATCAAATAACAGGTGTATTATATACATTTTTGAAACATAATTTTCTCTCTCCATTCCTCTGTTTTATTAAAGACAATTTATAGTGGAATGAAATTATTTATAAAATAGGTTTTACTTCCATTATATTTGGCCTGACAATTTGTGTAAAATGCAGCAAGAATAATTATTTGACAATAGTTTCTTTTTATACTGGCTTTGTTGGAACTTTCTTTCATAATTTCTAATCTGAGATAAGAAATCTCAGAGAGAACTTTTAAAGTCTTTTGAGTATTGTCAAGGATTTATTTCTGCTCATATTTACCTATATGAATTGGGTAAATTTCTCTCTTCTTCAAGTCCAAAATAAATGGAGGTTCCCGAGTCTGTCGGGAGGGATATTCTTTGCCTCTGAGAGATCAGGAGCTCTCTAAAGGAGCTGACAAGGTATGAGCAAGGTCAACCTTTCCAAGGTGTTTTTATTGGCTCTTTCTAGATCTCAGTCTCAATTCCTCAAAGCAGTCTTTACATCTGAACTGCCATTCTTAAAACCTTGGTAAAATAACCAGTGTTTCTAATCATTTCCTGTTATTAAAATTTTTTTGAATTTATGTAGATAACTATATTGTCATAAATCTATAATCACAAATAGTTTCTAAGTTCTGAGCTATTAGGTAGAAAAAGAGATGAGATTCAAATTATGTTCATAGGAGTTTATTTTACTCATTTGTTAAAAGATATAAATAACTCAAAACATATTTTTAAAAAGACTTTTCTTTATTCCAAAAAACAAAATAATCAGTAGTGTTCTAAATAAAGGATCATAAAAAATTACTTCAGTTTTATATTAATTCAGTTCATGTAATTAACTCCTGTTCTATAATAATCTTCAAGAGCACGTTAGTTCTTTGATAAAAGTCCTGAAATTGTTCCTAATGATGCAGTCTCTAAAATTTAAAAAAATCATTATTGAAGAGCACCTGCCAGAGTCCTAGAGTTGACCATAAACTACTTTTTGAAAGAGTTTAAAGTAAAACTGTCTTTGTGAATGACATAAGACTTAAATTTTATCTAAGACACAACTGACAAGGAAATTGGGTTATTTTTGTTGCGTATAACAATTTAAAATAATCATAATTATCAATAATATATACCTTGACATACCAGCGTTATTTGAATTTCACATATATAGTAATAATACATAGAAATATAACCCAAAGAAAGTAAACACCACTTCATATTTGACAACGTTTCTTGTATGATCTTAACATATCAAATAAGTCAAATAAGTCTCCTTTGGTCTTTAGAGAAACTATATCTCAAAAAAGTGTATGAAAGTCTTTTATTATCTTTTATTAATATTGTATAAAGATGTCTAAAGAGAAAACTGAATTTTGCCTTTGTATTGTGTGTGTGTGTGTGTGTGTGTGTGTGTGTGTTTGTATGTGTGTGTGAGAGAGAGAGAGAGATAGATAGAGAGAGAGAGTGAGTGAGTCAGGGTCCCACACAGTCACCCAGGCTGGAGTGCAGTAGCAGTAGCATAATCATGGCTCATGACAGCCTAAACCTCCTGGGTTCAGGCAATTCTCCTGCCTCAGCCATCCAAGTAGCTGGGACTACAGGCATGCACTACAATGCTTAACTCATTTTTTATTTTTTTAATTTTGATAGAGTTGAGATTTCACACATTACTTAGGCTGGTCTCAAACTTCTGGGCTCAAGAAATCCTCCCATCCCAGCCTTTCAAAGTGCTGACATTGCAGGCTTGAACCTCCACACTTGGTCTTGTATAGTGTACTTTTCATGTTAAACTTAACCTTAATGAGACTTTATAAACAAGTTTGTTTAATTTTAATTGATTTCACAATAAGTTAAGATTGTTATAAACTTTTTATATTCTTTTATAACTTTTTCTTTTAGACAACTTAAAGATATTCTAAGAAAACTTGGTTATTCCTACATAGGGTTTAGACACTGCCCTTGTATCCGTGTGATTTTACATTAATGTATAATTTGTAAACAAACTCTGAATTAATTTTTTGTGATAGTTCCTGGGGAAAGAAAGATTGAATAACTTTAATTTTCGGCCCTTTGGCTCATAAAGTCAGTTTATTTTGATTGTTACCTTCTCCTGGGTCTGAAGATGAGACCCTGGCTGATATAATTCAGCAGAAGACTCTGAGTTTTTCAGACCGAGGAGCAAAAATTTTATAACTTAACAGCACAAGTACTAGTTAATAGGGCATTCATCAAAGATGTAAAAAGGCTCAGAACATTCCATCAAAACAGAGTCACAAGTTATTATAAAATAATCATTATTTATTTTTAAAAGAGTGATAATCAAAAGATTTACAAATAATACAGAAAGTTACATCAATGTAAACACCTTAATCCTTTTAAATCTCAGTCTTTGCAAGCAACCAAAAACCCAATAATGATGACACAGGAATTATCCTGATAAAATGAAAAATTGTCGTTTTTTAAGTCAGTTACTAAAAGGTGAAGAAAAACCTTCTGTAATGTGATTGTTTATTTTTTACTTCTTTTATCAGTCTCTTCTTCTAAATAATCAGTTATTTTATATTAGGATAAAACTTTACTACAGAAGATCTTTTCTCATATAAAATTATTCTATATTTCAGTAAGAACACACCTTTATGCTCTTTTATAGATAAAACCATTTTATATCTGTTAGAAACATGTTTTTTCATATCACAATTTTCTTAATTGAAAATGATCTAAAAATTTAATAAGTATCTAAAGAAATTTTAAGATCACAAATCATATAAAAAAAGGTTTACTTACAACCATGTATCTATTTATATTTACACAATTCATTTTAGTGGTTTAATTAGATTATTTATAAAAACACATATTAGATTAAGCTATCCATGATTTTAAGTTGTATTTTGATTAATTATTTTCAAAGTCTGAGAACATCATGTCGCCTGAGTAAGAATCTTAAAGTTCAATATATGGGTATTTTGCCAACAAGTCAGAAGATTCATCTGTTGTCATTGATCCAACAATCTTAAATTAGTCTTGTTTTTTTTAAAAAATTTTGTAAACAAAGATCATTCTACTCTGGGCTAGGTTTACAGTCTTATAACTTTCATGCTAAACCTTGACATTTAAAAATATCTAGTGCAAACAAACATAAAATTTTCTAACTAGCAAACTCAGACAAAACTGTATGCTGAAATTTTTAAAGACATTTTTGTTTTAGCAATAGTTTTTAAACCATTATTATTAATCAAAGATTATTAAAGTCACATGAAATCGGAGAGTATTCAAACTTATGTGTTTATAAATAACCATTTGAGAAAGCCAATTTGGTAGTATGTTAGACACAAAACACAACATATATTTATAAGTAGACACATTTTAATATACACACATACACATAAACAAAGATCTAGTAACTTTCTAAACATTCTAGTCATGGGATAGCAATATAAACTCACCATTTTACCAAAAAAAATAGCCAAATCTAAATTAGACTTCTTGCAAATTGGAACCTGTTTGCATGGCTTTACTTTGTTCCAATAGGTAAACTTAAAAATTATGTGAAACAAAATCTGGTAAATAGTTCCCATGGTGACTTCATTTTTTAAAAAACCTACTTTGCATTTTCCTTTCAGTTTCAAATGAGTTTTTATTTTAGTTATAACTGACTGAACAATATAAGAAAAATAAAATCTCCAAGTATACTTAAAACAGTGAGTTTTTCCTTAACACCAGTAGTTTAATAGCACTAGATTTCAAACAGGAAGAGAGAGAGAGAAAGAGAGAGAGAGAGAGAGAGAGAGAGAGGGAATATGTTACAGAGTTTTAGAAGACTCTGTTTAACCCTGTAATTGCAGGGTTAACCATTTGAGCCCTGATCTTTCCAGGCTGTAATTTTCCAAAAATATAAATGTTTTCAAAAATGGACCACAATATTTAAACAGTAGGAGTATCAGATTTCTGAGCCCCCAAAGGAGGGAAATGCCATGAGGAGAGCCATGCAATGCTTCCACATTGCACCTCACTACTAGAACATTCCCCCACACAGGATGGCCGGTGATGCAACACCAATCAGCCAACTCTGTGATCTGCTCATCCCCCATGAGAGTCTCATCCTTTGGTGGCAATCGTTTTCAGAGCCTCCAAGTGTCCAAACTGCACCTGTCTTATCTAAATATGCAAATAAACAAATATACAGTTTCCCCCTACAGTAAGCAACTGTTTATTGCAATTGCGATCAATGCCTTCCAAAACTGTTACCATTACACCACAACACACACCATTGCACACAAAAAGTTGTGTTCTCTCATAGCACAGAGTAATTTCTGGTACTCCCAAAAGCCAAAGCAATCAGGCAACACAATGTAAAGGAGAAGAGAGCTTTAGACCTGAGAGTAACCTGTCCACCATTCTGATGTAATCTCCAGACGTTTTACTTCATTTATGAACAGCCTTCTCACACCTTCTGCTAATTTTTCTTCCAGGGGCATTTATTCCTTCTAACAAATGTAGAAGTTTTTTTTAAATTATAAGAAAATAATGATAGATGAATATAAACATTTTACGGCTATGGCAAAATGGAAACAAAACCAATGGGAATGTGAAAGTCTCTGAATGGGTGAATGTCCATAAGGACTAATTTGCATTCACGGGTGTGTGCAAATGGGTGAGTGGAGTGAATGTCCGAATGAGGGAAGACATGGATCAAGAACACAAGGCTCCTCTGCAGAAGTGAGAGCAATTTAACACTGCTCTGAAATTGCTGCCCCGGCATGCAGGGACATCTTCCATTCTCAGGGCATCTCTTGGAAAAAGGCAGCAGAGATCAGCTGCCCCATGTCACCTGACCCAGACCACTACCTGTGGTAACAGACCAGGCACTGACGGTGGGGACTATGGAGAAAGTTTGGGGAAGAAATCTGGAGCTGAGCATCACCAGAGAAGAAGACATGGAATCCTGCTGTTTTCTCTATCCTGGGACAGGGAAGAGACCTGCTTTAGCCCACTCAATTCTGCATCCTAAGACCAAGGAGTGACCTCCGTGTCCCCTGAGATCAACCATCATTGGCCCAGACAGGATGCTTCAAGAGCACGATATTGGAGAGACAGACACTCCACTCCCACACTGCACCAAACACAAACATGAACAATCTGAGTGGGAGACCTAGCAGCAGATTAGTTGGAGTGAGTCCTGATCTGATTCACCCATCTTACCCCAGCAGTCCATGGGTCATCTGACCCACATCGACAGCAGCCCAATCAGCCCATGCAGAAAGCAGTGGGGAGGGTCCAGAGACCAAAGCCCATTCCCTACCACTGCAAGCCAAAGTCAGTGGCTTTTAGGACACACCAGTTTAAAAAAAAAAAAAAAAGGAAGGAGAGGAACCTGCAGCTCCAGAACCAGGCCAGCAGAGGGAGCCTGATTTTTAAATTTTTTATAATTTTTTTTTAAATTTTTTTGTGCCTGCTCTTTCCATACACATATTTCTGTATGTGCTTTTTGACTTGGTTTTCTCTTTTTTCTCCCTCTTTTTTTGCATATGGGTATAAGTGAGGGCAAGCGTATCTTCGCTTTTTTTGTTTGCCTCTTTGTTTACCCATTAGTTTGATTGCTTGTTTGTTTTCCTTCTTCTTTCTCTCATCTCCCTTATTTCTTCCTCTATTATATTCCTTTCACTTACCTCATTTTGGTTTTAGGGAGTACACATATGATCCCACCACATAGATAAATTGCAAAGTGGTGGGAAGTGAGTTCCAGAGGGCCCAAGCCCTAGCCCGTGGACTGAAATCTGCAGGTAGCTTCTGAACCGTAGCTCCCACATTACACCTTAATTGTATCTCAAAACTGCAAAAAGAACAGCCACCCAGTCCCAGTCTTGCCAGAATTGAACAAATTCAGGGACTCCACTTAGTGAAGAATAAGGGGTTGAGCAAGCAGAAGTGAGTAGCATAACTGAAGTGAACAACAGAATTGAAGAGGGAAATAAAAGGGGGGAACCATCCCGAATGAAGAAGAATCAATAGAAGAACACAGGTACCTTCCTAGACCCCTGGAAAGGCAGCAACTGAGAATACAGACGTTTAAATTCACACAATGAAGAGTCCCCAGAATGAATGATTTCAAACACAAATCCAGATACCAAGGTATTCATAGAGAGAATTAATAGAAATGAAGAAAGACAAGAAGAATGAAGGAGTTGATAACCGACATGATGGCAACAAAGAATGTAGTAAACAAAATAAATAACAAACTGACAACCATGGGAAATAGAATTAGCCAGGTAGACAAAATGATCTCAGAGCTCAAAGACCAAAATGGAACTAACTCTATATGTTAAAACATAGAAAAAAAGCTTTAAAAGACAGAGTAAAGCCTTCAAGAGATGTGCGATTATATTAAGAGACCAAACTTTCTGATCGGCATCCCTGAAGCAGAAAAAGAGAAAGAAAGCACTCCAGAACTAATGTTCCACAAGGTCATCCAAGAAAACTTTCTGTGTCTCACCAGAGACACAACCATCCAAGCACAAAAGATTCAGAGAACCCTTGCAAGGCATCAAAAAAGATCAACTCCTAGACACATAGTAATTCACTCACACAACTAGGTAGTAAGAGCCATCTACAATAAATCCACAGCAATTATACTGCTAAATACACAGAAATTGGGACTATTTTCCCTAAAAACTGAATAAGACAATGCTGCCCACTCTCACTCATCCTGTTCCACATAGTGTTGGAAGTCCTACCTAGAGCAATATGACAAGAGAAGGAAATCAAATCCACCCAAATAAAAAAGAAGAAGTTAAGTTATCCCTCTTTGTGGATGATTTGATTCTATACCTTGAAAGCCAAGAGAATCTGTTAAAAACCACCTTGCACTGATAAAGGGCTTTGACAAAGTCTCAGGGTACAAAATAAACATGCAAAAGACAGTTGTATATTTTTTTTTTGAGTTGGAGTCTCACTCTTGTCGCCCAAGCTGGAGTGCAGTGGTATACTCATGGCCACTGCAACCTCAACCTGCTAGGGTTTGGCAATCCTTCGACCTCAGTCTTCCAAGTAGCCAAAACTATAGATGCATGCCACCACGCCTTGCTAGTTTTCTTTTGTGATGTATTGTAAAGAAGAGGGCTCACCAAGTTTCCCAGGCAGCTCTATTCACAACAGCAAAAACATGGAACCAACTGTGTTGCCCATCGAAGCTGGACTGGATAAAGAAAATGTGATACATATACACAGTGGAATATTATGCAGCCATAAAGAAGGACAAATATATGGACTTTGAAGCAACTTAGATTGATTTGGAGTCGATCATACTCAGTGATCTATCACAGAAACAAAGAAGAGAGTACCATATGTTCTCACTCATAAGTGGACCTTGAA
>CAUYQG010015211.1:0-60309 GCA_963574415.1 Tarsius wallacei | reverse complement strand
AGACACATGAAGAAATGTTCAACCTCACTAATCATCAGGGAGATGCAAATCAAAACCACTATGAGATACCACCTAACTCTAGTCAGAATGGCAATTTTATCAATAACTCAAAAAATAACACTTGCTGGAGAGGGTGTGGCGAAAAAGGAACACTTCTACACTGTTGGTGGGAGTGTAAACTGGTTCAACCTCTGTGGAAAGCAGTGTGGCGATTCCTAAAAGCTCTAAACACCAACCTCCCATATGACCCCATGATCCCCCTACTGGGAATATACTCTGAAGAACTCAAATCACTCTATAAAAAAGATACCTGCACATGTTTATCGCATCATTGTTTATCGCAGCATTGTTCACAATAGCAAGAACCTGGAAGCAGCCATGCTGTCCATCAAAAGAGGACTGGTTTTAAAAAAATGTGGTACATATACACAATGGAATACTACACAGCCATAAAAAAGGGCAAAATCATGAACTTTGCAGCAACCTGGATGGAACTAATACTGAGTGACCTCTCACAGAAACAAAAAAACTGAGTATCACATGTTCTCACTCATATAGTAGACCTTGATCATCCAACGTATTACCACAAGAAAATGACTGACAGTGGTGGGAAACTGTGGGGGTGGGGAGGGTAATTGGATTAATGGTAGTAAATATCTGTCTAGGGATGGGGAGACACTTCCTATCAACAAGGGTGCCTGAACGAGGCATATTTGTATACTTAACCCTTAACTGTACCCCACAATATCATAATAAAAAATATTGAATATAAAAAAAAAGAATTTGTCATCAGTAGAACTACTAAAAAAATGACTAAATGAAGGTCTCTAAACAGAAAAGAATGATTTAAGAAGAAATCTGAAAACCTCAGAAGGGAGAACACAGTAAGCAAAAATATAGGTAAATATGATAGATTCCTTTTTGCTCTTGTTCAATTTGTTTGACGGTGAAAGCCGGAGTTATAACACAGTATGATCTGGTAAATATAAGTCGAATAAATAGTTAAGGTAATTATATTGTAAAAGATAGAAGATAAAGGGACATAAAGAGAGGGAAGGTTTTTAAACTTCAAACTGAAAAATGGTGACACTAGCAGACTTTGAAAAGTTATATACTATATATTAAAAAATGCAATATCTAAAGTAACCATTTAAAAAGTTATACACAGAGTTATACTCAAAACTCACCATGGGTAAATAAAAATGGAGTTCCAGAAAAATGTTTTAGTGACCCATAGAAAGGCAAATATATATATATATATATATGAAAGCAAAAAGCTTAGAGAACAAACCAGAAAATAAAATGTTAGACTTAATTTCTAATACATAAATATTACTTTAAATGTAAATAGTTTAACTATGACCATTAAAGGCAGAGTGCATTAATAAAATAAAAGCATAACCCAACTATATGCTAGCTACAGAAATTTACTTCATGTATAATGATATAGACAGATAGAATATAAAAGGTAAAAAAATATATATCAGGCAAAAATCAACCAAATGAAAGCAGGAGTGACTATATAAGCATCAGCTAAATCAGACTTTGCATCAAAGAAAATTACAAGAGACAGAGGGTCAAAAAACCAAGAAACCACAGCCTTTTTAAATGTGTAAATCTCAAACAATAGAACCCTAAAATACATAAAGTAAAAATAAATAGAAGTAAAAGAAAAAATACACAAGTCCATAATTATATTAGATTAATTAGAGACACTTCAACATCTTTCAGCAATTAATAGAAAATGGACAAAATGCCAGAGGACATAGAAAACCTCAATAACCTTATAAACCAACAGAATCTAATTAACATTTATGGAACATACCACCCAATGACAATAAATTGCACATCCTTTTCACATGCTCTTGAAAAATATACTAAGGTAATCATATCCTGGAACATAAAACATAACTCAAAAGATTTAAAACACTTAAATCATGCAGAGTGTGCTCTCTGTCACAATAATATTAAATAGAAATCAATAAAAAAAGAAATAAGAAAAAAATCTTCAGGCTGGGCACAGTGGCTCATCCCAATAATCCCAGAATTTTGGGAGGCCGAAGTGAGAGGACTGACTGAGCCCATGGGTTCCAGACCAGCCTGGGAAATTTGGCGAGACTTTATCTCTAAAATAAATCAAGAAGACATTCGGCAAGATGGTGATGGGACAAGTCAAACTGTGAAGATCTCCACACAAAGTGGCTCCTGAAGGTGGTTCCATGTACCCCCACAGCCACCGCCTCCATGAGGGGGTGACTGCTATTGTTGGTCCCACACAGCAGCAAACTGCCACCACTGCACTATGGCCTCCACACGGGAATACTGCTATGGTTGCTACCAGGTGCTGAACTGTGGCTGGCAGCTCCAGCCTGGGGAATTCCCCGCTCCCTCCCCTACCACAAGCCGCCCATGTCATACCAAACTGCAGCACCCAGCTATCTCGCTGGCTCCCAGTGCCTGATGCCTGACACACACCATCATCACCCTTCATAGCTGATCAACTGGGGACCTGGACAAGTGGAGAGAGAGGATTGGGAAAAGTCAAGAGGAGTCCATGCCTGGTGAGGAGTCGCCCACTGCAGCCATTTTCCAGGCAGAGATTTGCAGTGCTCTACCCAGCTCTTCATAGCCTCCACCTTGTGGCATAAGGTAACCTCCTCAAACCAAGAAACAGAAGCCTCTCCCCTATGCTGAATCAGCGACAGACAGCTCAGTTCTGTATGGCAGAACTATCAGGCTGCAAGCCAAGGGAACTGACCCAAGCTATGAGTAACCTTATCTCCCTGCAATGAAAGCAGAGGGGAGGGGCCAGAGATCAGAGCTGAAGAGACTTTAGACACTCAGGAAAGACTCCAGAGTTAGTATGATTTCTTATATTGATTTTTCATTTCATTGTTTTGACTGTGTTGCTCGCTTTTGTTTGCTTTTTGAGTTAGACTACTTGTTTGTGTTGGAGAAAAGCACATCAAAAGGCATGATTTTATTAGACTGTCTTTATGTGGTTACTGGTATGCTTTAGGGAACTTTGTTTTTTACTCTTTTCTGGCCTTGTGTCTCTTTTTATTCGTTAGTTGGTATATATGCCTATTTTCCCACTTACCCTTCTCTCCTTCCAACTTCCTCTTGACCCCCCACCCTTCTTCCATTATTTTCCTTTTTCTTATGCTCCTTTTGTTCCAGGGAGCAAACCTAAACACCCACTGCATAATCAGATTGTAAGGCAGTGGGAAGTGGGTTCCAGGGTGCCATATACACCGGTTGGTTGATACTGGAATCTGCAGATACACTCTGAATCTTCCCCCTCAATTAAATGTCAAAACTGCAAAAAAGTACAGCCCGCAACCCACAGCCAGCCTCAGAAATGAACAAAGCCAGAGGATCCCCATAAGAAAGAACAAAAAGATTGAACAAAAAGAAATAAAAGCAACCGCACCTTCCCTAAAAAACGGAATTAAAGAAGGGGAGGGAAAGGGGGAAAGAAAAGTCTATATAAATGAAGAAAAAACAAAAGAAGAATACGGGTCTTTCACAGACCCCTGGGAGGTCAGACACTGAGAAAACTGACTTTGGAGTGAAAACAATGAAGAGCCCCCAGAATGACTGGTCTCAAACTACAAACCCAAATATGAAGACATTAATGGAGAGATTAAAAAGAATTAAGAAGAGACAAGAGGAAAATAGGAAGGAGTTGATAACTGAGCTAACAATAGTAAAGAATACTGTGAATGAAATAAATAACAAACTGATAAGCATGGAAAGCAGAATTAGCCAAGCAGAAGAATCTCAGAGCTTGAGAACCAAAATACAGAACTAACAAAAACTGTAAAAACATAGAAAAGAAGCTTAAAAAGACAGAACAACAACATCAAGAGATGAGCAATTACTTCAAGAGACCAAACCTAAGAGTAATTGGATTTCCTGAGGTAGATAGAGAGACAGAGACCACCCGTAAATAAACAGCCCATGAAATGATTCCAGAAAACTTCCCTCATCCCATCAGTGATGTGAAAATTCAATCACAAGAAATTCAGAGAACCCCTGCAATACAACAAATGACAAGACCAACTCCCAGACACATAATAATAAAGAGAAAATAATCAGGGATATCCAAATAGGAAAAGAGGAAGTCAAGTTATCTCTTTGCAGACAACATGATTATATACCTTGAAAATGCAGGAGAATCTGTCAAAAACTTCCTTGCACTGATAAAGGATTTTGGTAAAGTCTCAGCGTATAAAATAAATGTGCAAAAGAAAACCACATTTCTTTACACCAATAATAAGCAAACAAAAATCCAAATAAAAAGCACAATCCCATTTACAATATCCACAAAAAATGAAATACTTTGGCATCTTCTTAACCAGAGACGTGAAAGACCTCTACAATGAAAACTACAACACACTGCTCAAAGAAATCAAAGATGACACAAACAAATGGAAATATATCCCATGCTCATGGATTAGAAGAATCAACATTGTGAAGATGTCCATCTTACCTAAGGCAATCTACAGATTTAATGCAATACCAATCAAATTACCAGCAACATTTTTCTCAGATCTAGAAAACAATACAGGAATTCACATGGAAACACGAACGACCAAGAATAGCCAGAACAATCCTCAGCAAAAAAAACAAAGCAGGAGGAATAACACTACCAAACTTTAAATTTTACTATATAGCTACAATAATCAAAACAGCCTGGTATTGGTAGGAGAACAGGTATATAGACCAATGGAATAGAAGTGACATTATAGAATGAAAACCTCAGTTTCTCAACCAACTCATCTTTGACAAAGCCTCCATCACCAACTACCAGGGAGAGGAGAACCTATTCAGTAAATGGTGCTGGGAAAACTGGCTGACCACATGCACAAGATTCAAACAGGACCCCTATCTATCCCCATACACAAAAGTTAACTCTAAATGGATCAGAGACCAAAATGTAAAACCTCAAACCATAAGAACTTTAGAAAATGCAGGACACACCCTTATGGAAATTGGAACTGGCATCCAATTCCTGAACAAACCCCAAAACGCACGGGTCATAAGAGATAAGATAAAGTGGGACCTCATTAAACTGACAAGCTTCTGCAAAGCCAAAGAAACCATCAAGAGAGCAGGGAGACAGTCCACAGACTGGAAAAAAGTATTTGCCCACTCCATGTCTGACAAAGGCCTAACCTCAAGGATCTGCAAGGAACTCAAACCTGCTGAAAAGAAAAAAACAGACAACCCCATTACAAAGTGGGAAAAAGATATGAACAGACACTTCTCAAAAGAAGGTATGGGAGTGGGCAACAGATACATGAAGAAATGTTCAACCTCACTAGTCATCAAGAAAAAGCAAATTAACACTACACGGAGATACCACCTAACTCCAGTCAGTATGACAATAAACAATAACTCAAAAACCAACAGATGCTAGAGAGGATGTGGTGAAAAGGAAACACTTCTACACTGTTGGTGGGAGTGTAAACTAGTGCAGCATCTGTGGAAATCAGTGTGGCGATTCCTAAAAGCTCTAAAAATCTACCCCACAATCCCCCTACTGGAAATATGCCCTGAAGAATCCAAATCACTCTATAAAAAAGATAACTGCACACATATGTTTATTGCAGCATTGTTCACAATAGCAAGATCATGGAACCAACCATGCTGTCCATCAAAAGAGGACTGGATTTAAAAAATGTGGTACATATACACAATGGAATATTTCACAGCCATAAAAAAGAACAAAATCATGAATTTCTCAGCAACCTGAATGGAATTAGTGTTTATAATACTGAGTGATCTGTCACAGAAACAAAGATCTGAGTATCACATGTTCTCACTCATAAGTAGACCTTGAACAACTACTGTAATACTATAAGAAAAGGATGGACAGTGGCGGGAAACTATTGGGGGACAGGGAGGGGAAGGGAGGTGGGATTAACGGTAGTCAATGTCTGTCCTGGGAAAGAGGGGCACACCTTATCAACAAGGGTATCTGCACAATAAATATTTGTATACCTTACCCTTAACTGTATCCCACAATTTAAAAAATATATAACCACAAAAAATGAAGTACCTCTGCATCTTCCTAACCAGAGAAGTGAAGGTCCTTTACAATGATAACCTGAAAACATTACTCAAAGAAATCTAAGAAGAAACAAACAAATGAAAAAATATTCTATGCTCATGGATAGGAATAATCAACATTATTAAGATGTTCATTCTACCAAAGGCAATCTACAGACTCAACGCAATACCCATTAAGTTGCCAACATCATTCTTCTCAGACCTGGAAATGACAATATAGAAAGTTATATGGAAACATAAATGACCATGAATAGCCAAAACAATCCTTAGCAAAAGAAACAAAGCAATTGGTATCTTACTTCCAGACTTTAAACTTTGCTATAAGGCTAAAGTAATCAAACAGTTTGGTATTGGTACAAGAACAGGCACATAGACCAATGAACACGATAGATATTCTTGAAGCAAAGTCTCAATTCCTTAACCAACTCATCTTTGACAAAGCCTCCAACAACAACCACTGGGGAAAGGAGAACCTATTCAGTAAATGGTGCTGGGAAAACTGGCTGACCACATGCAGAAGATTGAAACAGGACCCCTACCTATCACCATACACAAAAATTAACTCTAAATTGATCAAAGACCTAAACAGTAAAACCTCAGACTATAAGAATCTTAGGCGCTGGGCTTGGTGGCTCAACCTGTAATCCCTCACTTGGGGAGGCTGAGGTGAGTGGATTGCCTGAGCCCACGGGTTGAAGACCTGCCTGGGCAACTTGGTGAGGCCTCATCTCTACAATCAAAATTAAAAAAAAAAAATTAGCCGGGCATGGTAGCGCACGCCTGTAGTTCCAGCTACTTGGAAGGCTGAGGCAGAAGAATCGCCTGAGCCCAGCAGGTCAAGGCTGTGGTGGCCGGGAGCGGCCACTGCACTCCAGTCTTAGACAATGCAGGAGACACCCTTGGAATTGGAACTGGCAAACAATTTCTATTCAGAACCCAAAATGTGCATACCTTAAGAAATAAGATAGACAAGTGAGACCTCATCAAACTATTGAGCTTTTACAAAACAAAATTAACAATGAAGAAAGCAGGGAGACAGCCTACAGAATTAGAAAAAATATTTGCCAACTCTAGATCTGACAAAAGTCTAACATCTAGGATCTACAAGGAACTCAGATGTGTCAAAAGGAAAAAAAACAAATGGTTCCTTTAAAAAGTGGGCAAAAGACACTTCTCAAAAGATATATGGGCAGCCAACAGACACATGAAAAAGTTCTCGGCCTCACTCATCATCAGAGAAATGTAGATCAAAACCACATTGAGATACCACCTAACTCCTGTAAAAATGGTTATTGTTTATAAAACAAATAATAACAGATGCTGGTGAGGATGTGGAGTAAAAGGAATGCTTCTACACTTCTTGTGGGAATGCAAACTAGCGCAACCTCTCTGGAAGACAGTGTGCTGATTTCTGAAAGAACTAGAAATTGACCTTCCATATGACCCAGCAATTCCCCTATTGGGAACATACCCAGAGGAACTCAAATCATTCAACAAAAAAGATACCTGCACATGTATATTTGTTGCAGCTCTTTTCACAATAGGAAAAACATGGAACCAACCATGCTGCCCGTTGAAGCTGGACTGGATAAAAAAATGTGGTACACATACACAATGAAATATTATGCAGTCATAAAGAAGGACAATTATATGGAGCATGCAGCAACTTGGATGGATTTGGAGTCAATCATACTCAGTGATCTATCACAGAAACAAAGAACAGAGTACCATATGTTCTCACTCATAAACAGACCTTGAACAACTATAATACTATAAGAAAGTGATTGACAGTAAGGGGAAACTGTCAGGGGAGTAGGTGGGATTGGCAGTTGAGGGAAACTGCTAGGGGAGGGAGTGCATACCTCATCAACAAGTGTACCTGCATAATCAATGTTTGTATACCAAACCCTGAATTTTACCCCACATCTTTATAATAAAATAAATAAATAACAAAAGAAGAATTTAGTTAGAAAATAAGAAGTGAAACAAAAGGAGCTAGACAAAGTCAGTGAATCAGTACATGAACGTTAATGGAATTCCCTGCATCCATTTAAGGCAGAGAAACGATCTTAGCTGCACATCATTTCATTAGGGGGAATAGATAGACCTAAGTGGAATTACTACAGAGGTATCCTAAGGGCACGTCTCCCAGGTAATACTTTAGGTGTGACAATGACTGTGGGGATTTTCAGAACCTTTTCCATTGCTTTAGTTACTGTAGTGAAGATTTGTTTATAGGTGGATGCAAAGATTGCCCAAGTTCCACAGAAAAGAGCCATCAAACTCTACAGAGTATACCCACATGTAGTGCTTCTCGCTCATTGTCATATATATATATACATAAAAGTTTCCACTATAATCATGTTTAAGTGCACAGTAGTGCCATTAGGAGGATTTGTATTGTTATGCAAGCACCACCATCATCTATCTCCAGAACTTTCTCATTATCCCATACTCAAACACTTTTCCCCTAACAACTTTCCACTGCATTTCCCTAAGACCACGGTAACCACCATTCCACTTTGTTTCTAGGAATTTGACTCTAGGGGTTTCATATAAGAAGAATCATGCAATATTTGCCCTTTTTCTGATTGGATCATTTCACTGAGCATAATCTCCTCAAGTTGTATCCATATTGTAGCATGTACCAGAATTTCCTTCCTTTTCAAGGCTGAGTCCTTGGTACTTGAGTTGATTCCACTATCTTTCGGGTATTACAAATATTGTTGCCAGGAATTTAGAACTGCAAATGTATCTGTAATATCTTATTTTCAATTATTCAGTGTACATACTCAGAAGTGTAATAGTTAGATCTTATGGCAATTCTTTGCTTAATTTTTTTGAGACCCCATCATACTGTATTCCCTAGCAGTTGTCCCATTTTACTTTCTCAGAAACAGTAAGCACTGGTCCCAATTTATTTACATCTGGATCAACACTGATTATTTTCTGGATTTTTTGGATAATAACCATAATAATGGGTGTGAAGTAGTAGATCTTTTATGTAATGAAAAAAAAATACAGCTCACTAAGAAAAAGAGTGTGTGTGGTGGTCATAATTTTGGTACAGAAATGTTCCTTGCTTAAGCTCCCCAGAGTTCTAATTTGCACATGGATTGAGCCATCAAAGTCAGTATGAAGAATGTTGGCTTTTAAAAGAGATCTCAAAGCAGGCATTCTCCAGTTATGGGCAAACAGTGAAATGGACTGATTCTGCAACTGATTAGGGCAGTTGAAAACTATCAATAAAGAAAAGACTCAATGAGTGGAGTGAGTGGTTCTCATAGGATATAAGACTTTAGACAACATGATAAAGCCCACTGATCTTAGGTCAAAGAACAAATCTCCATGAGTTTCCAGAAATAGAGCTTGTCCAGTTAAGCTACAAATTAGATCTATTTTCCATAGTGGGTCACATATCCCTTTCAAAAACAATAATCTTGGTCACAGAATTTTTAAAAAGTAATCATTCCGTTCTCCCAACATTGAAACATCTGTTGAAGGTCATGTGTCTGGAAGCAACCTATAGATTTAAAACCGCTATGTGAGCTTCACTGACTGCACCACCTTCTAATACATAATGTGTTGAAAGTTAAATGCTTATAGCAAATGATTGCTGATTAGAGACACTAATATTAATGTGAGTGCACTTATATTTTATCATTTAATAAAAGTAAATATTAAATTAATATGTAAAGTAAATATTACATATTTATTGACAAGCTAAAATTGGTTTAAAATCCCACTTAGATTTCAGCTAGTCATTGATTGTAACCTTTAATCTTGGTCTAATCCATTCTCCAGATCACTACTATGAAAGAATCATTCCAAAATCAAGATGTAGGTAGAACTATGACCCCTAGCACCAAGGCTCTAGGGAGAATCCTTCCTGCATCTTTCAGCTTGCCATTCCTTGGTTTGTGATGGTTTCACTCCATTATCTACCTCCATTTTTATTTAGTCTTCTTGTCTGTGTTTCTCTGTTTCCAGTTCTCTCTCTCCTTTTGCTTCATAAAGATACCAATTATTGAATTTAGGGTACACACAGATAATTCAGGATGATTTAATGTCTAGTTTTATCTAATTACATTTGCAGAGTCTTTATTTCCATACAAGTTTCCATTCTGAGATACTGGATGGGCAGGGAATATGGGAGGGATCCTAGTCAACCTCTTACCTAGGGTGATGAACTAGACTGCAAGTTGAACTTGAACCAACCTTACTATACTCTGTAGTACCTATAGACAAGGTAAAACATGTCCCTCATCAGATACCAGTGTTTTATTTTTGTTTTTAGAGAGAGATGGGCAAGCAATCATCTATACTCTGAATAATTATGTTAACGCTACCCTGTGCAAAGCTTTCTTACCAGAAAAAGAGACTGATGTGTATGGATCATGTATTCCAGACCACTGAGTTAATTCAGGATTGACAGTCACATTGTGTCCTACAAAGCAGCATCATATTTCTTCTTCCAGATACTGAATTTTCATAAATTACAAATAAATTTCTATACCAAACTACACATTTTTTTTTATTTGGAGTCTCACTCTGTCACCTGCTCCCGGCCACTGCAGCCTCGACCTGCTGGACTCCAGCAATCCTTCCACCTCAGCCTTCCAAGTAGCTGGAACTACAGGCATGCGCTACCACGCCCGGCTAATTTTTGATTTATTGTAGAGATGAGGTCTCGCCAAGTTGCCCCGGCGGGTCTCAACCCCACAGGCTCAGGCAATCCACTTACCTCAGCCTCCCAAAGCACTGGGATTACAGGCTGGACCACTGAGCCCAGCCACATTTTTCAAATAGAAAAATGACAGCTGCACATTCAGCAGTTTATAAGGTTGCCATATAAAAGTGCAAAGACTAGTTAAATTTGAATTTCAGATAAATACTAAATGCTTTTTTAGTATCTGAATGCCCCCAATATTGCATGAAACATAGTTATAATTTATGTTATTCATCTGGAATTAAATTTTATAATATTTTTATTTGATAATTCAAGCAACACCAGGTACTTGGAGTGTTTCTTTTACTATCAAGTTTTTAACACTTGCATCTCTTCATCTGCTTCTGCTCCAGGAGAGAGAAAAAATAAGTCACTCTTACTCTATTTAAGAAGAGGTAACTATGCCTGAGTTTTTATTCTTCCTAATACCAGTATTAAACATCCCTCATTATAATTATCTGGAATATACTAGCTAGAGTTAGTATATACTGAGACCCTATTTATGTGACATGAAAATTATGACTGTTATGACATAGGCTATTTCATTTCATCCTCACAATAACTATCTAAGAATTAAAAGCAAAAATGGACTCACTCAAATCAATTTTTATTCTTTAAAGATTTGTTTTGGTATTTATAATTATGTTCCTATATAATGTATTTATATTGTAATTTTATGATTTACAAATTTCACACCTTATGACTACTGAAAATTTGGTCTCATCTGTCTTTTTTCCCTTCTTCCTGGAGTTAACAATTGCCTTATTTATCAATTTATTTAGTACTTGAAACGACTTTATCCCAAATCCTCCAAAAGGCTTTATACCTTTTGAATAACTTGTTTTGCAATTCCCAAATACATAGTTAATCTATTCTCCCTCTACCTTTATAGATAGCTCTCTATAGTATCTCTTGGCCCCCTACCTCCATGAGACTAATTAGCCTACTAAGCCTGGTGCATAGCTGTCCTCTTTTGAATCTTATTTCCTACCTTCGTGTTTACCCTGTTCTTGGCTTACAACATCATTTTTTGAAGAACAATTTGCATCAGCTTCAAAAAAGGGTACATGCATTATATCATAGATTTCCAGTGTGGTATCAGGGGTATGATTATGTAATCCCCTTGTCATTTTGTTTATAGAGAAATTATGATTATAATAACATAAAAGGTTATAACTAAGGAATGGAACTAAGCATGAAACCCCAAACTATAGATTTTTTATTGTCATATTTATTCCTGTAAGGTTTCCCAAAATTGTGA
The DNA here is from genome assembly GCA_963574415.1 of Tarsius wallacei. Taxonomy (NCBI): domain Eukaryota; kingdom Metazoa; phylum Chordata; class Mammalia; order Primates; family Tarsiidae; genus Tarsius; species Tarsius wallacei. The sequence goes on along the minus strand of CAUYQG010015211.1, from coordinate 48,241 downwards.
GGCATACCTAGGAAATCAAAATAATTTCCCCCAAAATATATTTTTGACATATGTTGAGATTTCTGTTTAGAGGCCTGAAAACAAATAACACTGCAATACTGACTTTTTGGGGAGATTTGTATGTATAGAAAATCTGTATTGATGCAGCCAAGTTTAGTCTGAGACCCTCACTTTTGGGATCTAGGGAAGACAAACTTAAGAGTTCAACACTTTTAAAGGGCTTAAAGAAGTATTCACCAGCTGTTTTCCCTAAGGGCTTCTACCTATGAGGTTTCTTCTGCATAGCAAGAACACTTTTGTAGGCAGGGCATCCTCCCCTTACCATACCTGGTTTTGGCCATGCTCCTAGTGCCCATTATTATTTCTGTATGCTCAAGATAGTAATATAAACTTCCAGATTCCATTGAGCAGTAGGAGTAATCTTGATGTGGTTCTTTCCTCATACACATTAATAAATTTGTATACATTTCCTCCAATTAATCTCTTTTTTATGGTAATTTTTTGGCCAACTTTCAGAGGGCAAAGGGGCAGCTTCCCCTTGGTCCCTGCCCTACAAAGCAGAGTATCAGTTAAGCAGGCATTTAGAGTCATTACAGTATTTTACATTATTTGGCTTATCCATCTCACACTTTCCACAGCTCTCTCCAATGTCCTCCTGCCTGCAAATTAAAAACAAAATCTGAAGCTGCCTTCCCCTATCCTTATTGAACAAATCCACTCTTTGCAAAAGGGAACCTGGAAAAATAAAACTGAATTTTCAATAATGACAGAATACACTTTGCTACACATACCCATTTTGAAGTTTAAACATACTGACTGGCATTAATGTTAAAAACGAGATCCCAAGACTGACTGAACAGACTCTTTGTGGTGTTAAGTCACCAAATTATAAATAGGACAAATATTGACACACCCCTGTAGGTCATTATGACGTAGTATATTGATTAATAAGCTTCCAAATATTAGCTTAAAACATTCATTTCTGCTAACTTCAGATTTTTAGCCACAGCTTTAACTCCTTTAACCAGCTGCAGATTAAAGAATCTTTGAATCTACCTATATAACCTGTAAGCTCCTGCTATAAGTTATCCTGCCCTTTCAGGCCAAACCACTGTGTACTTTTTATGTACTGGTTTATGATTTTACGCATCAGTTTATGGAAATCCTGTTTTCATAAAAAGTATTAATCTAAATTGTGATCTGGTCACCTTGGGTATAACTTCTCAAAACCTTGGGTGTATTTTCTCACTAATGTTGGCCAGTCAGCCAGTCACACTGTTTAAGAGTAAATTTTAAAAAAATTTTTACAAAGTTTGATTTTTCCAATAATGTATCTACTACATACATATTTAAACAGTCACACTGTTTAAGAGTAAATTTTTAAAAATTTACAAAGTTTGATTTTTTCAATAATGTATCTAATAAATATATATTTTTGTATTCTGGATATTTCCTTCCATAAATTAAAATTGTCTTATCTTCAGATTCCTCTCATGGGGCATTCACTTATAAGAAAGCTATGCTCTGTTTTTTTAACTCGCCTCCCTGAAACAATTATTTAGTACCATACAGAACCCCCAATTAAAGGAGGTATGTTTTGCAGGATGCTAGTGGGGAGAGAACTGTAATTTTTTTAATAAGAGTTTCTCTCCATAAGTGACCATCCAGGCTTCAAGTAGATTACACCCTTTGGTGGGTACTTTTTTAGCACATCAGCTATGGAGCAGATTCCTCTCCCTTGACATTTCAGCAAATGGATGGTAAGGTGGTCTGGTGATACCAGTGTTCCTAAACAGCCCTTGATGCTGTAAATAATTCAATAAAATTATGTTGATAAGATTTCTTCCACGTTTTCATGAACTAATGCTTAATTCTAACTGGCAGCAAAACCCCTACTGAGATTAATAAAAGCCTCATAAGTATCAAGATAGTCTTTTTAATCAACAGTTCCTACACTGAGAATATCAAATCGGTGTTAAAAATTAGTAGATAATAGAGAATTCACTCAGGGTGAGCATAAGACCTTAGAAATGCCTTGATAATTCATCTTGAGAGCCATTATAGGAATAAGGCTATTCGTAACCAGTTCACACCTAATCTAGGCTACTAAACAGGCATAGGTTCCTATCAATCAGTACATGTGTAAGACCTCATTATTGTGTCATTTACAGCTCCAAAATTACTTTTTTAGTGTAATTTAAATAATTGAGCTTTACACTTCCTTCCTGTCATGGAAAATACTTGAAATTGTCACTGTCATCTTGAGGCTACTACTCATGTTAATTATCTCAAAAGTGAAGGGAAGGAGCACGTTTTAAAAGGACACAAGTTGTCTCACATTTCTAAATACTAAATGTTTTAATATTAGAAAGGTTAACAATAATAACATGTTCACATAATCAGATAATGTAATTTTAAGGACCATTTGAACACAGTGTAATTTTCTCAAGGAAATTTAATTAATCTTTTATATTTTCATTCCCATCTTTCCTCTAGGTTCCACTTTCTGAAATATAAAGGGTACTTTGGAGATATATATATATATAGATATATATATATATACACACATTTGTATAGATATGTAGATATACAATTACCTAGATATCTATCCATGTATCTATTTATAAATAATTAAGCATTCTATACAACTAAATACATATATTTAGATAAGCATATATTTTTATATGTAAAATCTTTTTTTTTTTTTAGTTGGAGTCTCACTCTATTGCCCAGACTGGAGTGCAGTGGCACGCTCCTGGCTACCACAGCCTCCACCTCCTGGGCTCCAGCAATCCTTCAGTCTCAGCCTTCCAAGTAGCTGGAACTACAGACATGCGCTACCATGCCCAGCTAATTTTTTGATTTATTGTAGAGATGAGGTCTCACCAAGTTGCCCGGGAGTGTCTAGAACTTGCAGGCTCAGGCAATCCACTCACCTCAGCCTCTCAAAGTGTGGGATTACAGGCTGAGCCACTGAGCCCAGCTATAAAATTATTTTTTGATGAATTAGATTCCAGATTTAACAGTTTCAGTAATCTTTGCAAAATTTAAGATACTTAGACCAAAGCTAAGAAAATGCCCCACTTTCATACATGACTGGTATGTGTGAAAATCTACAGAAGCACTTTTGGAATCTCTTTGATAATGACTTAAATTAGGCCTCTGGGAATTAAACTCCAAGATGGAGAGCTACACGTTGATTTATGCAGAAGTACTCTCCAGAGATGTACCTGTAAGGAAGTAGGGAAGTCAGAATTGGCCAAGGTCAGAGTTGTTCTGCAATGAGATTATTAAGCATGGTACCTGGGATTTTTACAAATTGAGATAAGACATTAGAGAATCCAGTCTTTGCATTCTGAAAGCAGGTAATCATTATTTGTGGGCTGACACATGGGGGGCATATTTCTACAATGAGGAAATATCACATGTGCAAGGTAATTGCCAGTGGCTCTGACCCCATAATCCTTTAAAGCTTTATGGTTGATTGATCTGTCTCTTACAAGGAAACACATGGATTTTTAAATCTTCTGTAAATTTCACAGCCTTGTACAAGAACCTTTGTGACTGACATTATGATTCTCCTGTTTGGGGTGGCCATAAACCCCACCCAGCATCTTGTTTCACCACAGAATTGCCTACTTCCTAAAAAACAAGCAAACAGAAAGCAACAACAACAACAACAAAACCCCTGAGTTATATGGTCCAAGAAGAAGTTTTTGTTAGCACTGCAGAATGTCCAAATAGTCCAGGTCAGTTTGAAAGATATATCAGAGTCAAAGGGTATGCTATGGTTCATAACAAATAAATGCAAATATTTTCTGAATCACCTTTTTGATACTGAAAAAGGATGCATTTACTAAATCAATGGCAGTATACCACATGCCGGATTCTATATCACTCTGTTTTAGCATTGAAAGACATGGCAGATGCAACTGGATTTGCCAATTGGTTGAATATTAAGGAATCCTCTATATTTTACCACCACACATTCATCTTTACAGGGGAAAGACTGGTAACTTAAATAAGGATATGGCAGCAGCCACCACTTCTACATTCTGTGAGAGAGACATTAATCTCTGCAATTTCTTAGGGGAGGTTATATCTTTTTGGGTGATTAGTTTATTACTTTTCTATTGCTGTCACAATACTTTGCCACTATTCAGGTGCTTAAACAAATCAAAGTTGCCCTCTTATAGTTCTGGAGGTCAGAAGTTCTAAGTGAGTTTTCCAGGGCTAAAAGAAAAGTGGAGAGATCTGACTTTCACACTGAATCTTGAATATGCAAATTTTATCCTGAGCCTGCCTTGTTTCTTTTCTACAAATCAGTATTCAGCAAGACCCATCATATCCCATGGTTCCAACAAAAACAATTTTCCTCCACTCTCTTGGGAGACAAGAAAGCTGTATCTCCTCCCACTGTCTTTCCACTCCAGTTTTCCACTAGTAAAGAGTTTAGTGGACAAAAGTTTAGTGTCTTTCCACTCCAGTTTCCACTAGTAAAGAGTTTAGTGGACATGGAGCCAACCATGCTACCTATCAAAGAGGACTGGATTAAAAATGTGGTACATATACACAATGGAATATTATGCATCCATAAAGAAGGGCAAAATTATGAACTTCACAGCATCTTGGATGGACTTGGAGTCAATAATAGTGAGTGAACTATCACAGAAACAAAGAACTGAGTACCACATGCTCACTCATAAGTTGGCCTTCAGCAAATTATCATAATACAATAAGAAAGGGATTGGCAATAGTGGCAGACTGCCAGAGTAGGAGAGATGGGATTGGCAGTTAAGGGTCACTGCCAGGGAGGGAGGGACACACCTCATCAACAAGGGTACCTGCATAACAAGCATTTGTATCACTAACCCTGAATTGTACCCCATATCTTTAAAATAAAAAAATTAAAACAAAACAAAACACAAACGCACAAATTTATCATCTCAGTCACATTTTCACAAAATTGTTTTGGTTATAAGTTCGTGTATAACTAACTCTATTTTAGAATAATTTTTCCTGTTTCTGACATCTTTACCATTAATTTGGCATTTGGTAACACCCTTGAATCTTTATTTAAGTTTTGTATGACGACAAAAGGGTTAAAATCTCAGATGTGAAATTACACCTACATATGTTCAAAAGTCAGCTCTTGCTGGACATAGTATCTTACCTGCAATTGCAATCCTTTGAAAGGTTGGGGCAGGAGGATCACTTGAAGCCTGGAGTTGAAAATCAGTCAGTCAACAGAGCAAGACCCTGTCTTAAAATAAAAGCAAACAAAAAATAGTTTGAATTTTTTTTATTTCATTACAGTCAGGCAAATTTCTTTACATTTTTACCATAGAAAAATGATCCCATTAAAACACCAGCAGCAACAAAAACTAATTCTCCCTCCTGACAGTTGTTTCTAGGAACTCAACACCATCAGTATACCAACTATGTTGTTGTGAGAGGCTTTGTTTGGCTTCAGTGAGCCTTTTTTGTGGCAAACAGGTGACTGGTTCTTCTACCATGACAAGAAATCTACCCACACCATACCAAAAGTTTTTTAAATCAGAAATGACATGACCCTCGTACCCCATTCTTTCTATTCACCTGATCTCATCCCAAGTCACTTTTGCTTCCCTAGATAAAAAATGTCCTTACCTTAAATGGAAACATTTTGCTGAAGTGGAAGAGGTGAAACAAAAAACAGGTAAAACAGGAAAATATAACAAAACTGACAAATTCAAAACTGTTTTGAGAAGTGAAAAAAGTGTCTTGATAGGTGTATTGAATCAAAGAATGAGTACTTCAAAGGTGACTGCAGTCTAAACCTGTAAGAATAAATAGATAATTTTTTATTAAAAAAATTCTGAGGCTTTTTGGTGCTCCCTCAAACAACGTCTGTGTCTTAAGCTACATGTTATTACAAAATAATTCAAAAGTTAAATTTAAAAAAGAAAGGCAGGCATGGTGGCACTCACCTTTAGTATAAACTTTTCAGGAGGCTGAGCTGGGAGGATCACTTGAGGCCAAGAGTTCCAGACTGCGGTGCACTATGATTGTGCCTGTGAATAGCCACTGTACTCCATCCTGAGCAATACCCTAAGTATAATTTTTTATGTTTTTAAAATGTAAAATGTTTATAAAGTGAAACAGTTATAGTAAGCTAAGGTTACTATTGAAGAAAAATTCAATAAATTTACCATAACCTAAATTTAGTGTAGCCTAAATTAAATTCAGCATAGCCTAAGGGTACAGTATTTATAAAGTCTGCAGTGGTGCACAGTAATGTCCTAGGCCTTCAAATTCACTCACCATTCACTCACTGACTTGCCCAGAACAATATCCAGTCCTGAAAACCCTACTTGTGGTAAGTTCTTGTACAGGTGTACAGTTTTTTTAAATCTTTACATGATATTTTTATGTGCCTTTTCTATGTTTAGATATACAAATATGACTGTGTTTCATTGCCTACGGTATTCAGTGCAGTATGGATTTGTAACCGAGGAACAATAGGCTATACCATACCTTGGTGTGTAGCAGGTTGTATGTACCACCTAGGTTTGGGTAAGTATACCATGGTGTAGATGTTCACACAATGATGAAGTCACCAAAAACACATTTCAGGAAGTATCTCTTTGTTAAGGGACACATGACTGTAAGTACCCTTCACAAATCATATTAGACATCTTCCCTCTAGTTAACTTATATATAACTCCCCACACAAACATCCTTCCCTAATCAGGAAAAACCTGAAGACTTCTTTTCCCATTATAATTTTTTCCACTTCTACTGCCTACTTTTAGTCTCTGCCAAAGCACAAGGGATGATGGCTGGCTCCCTGCCTTAGCAAGCCTAGAATAAATAGTCTTTGCATTTCACATTTGGTTGATTTTGTTTATTCCCACATTCCTTTATGATTTTGGTGTCATACTCAAAACCCGGGCTTCAGAAATTTGTAAAAGTGCAACAGAGGATTAAAAAGTATAACTAAGGAAAAAATGCATTGCCTACAGTTTAAATTGTTGCAATCATTTCAAAATGCATCTATGTTTTATGCAGCTTAATCTCTCAAAGAGAAAGGTTCCCACTGATCTTTAAATTTAGAATATCTTTCATCCTTGACTGCCTGTTGAATTTTTACTTGTTCTTGAAAATATCACTCCTCTTTTTTCTAGTCATATAACCACTTGCTACCTTCTCTTTTTTCCTGAAGCACATTTGCATATAAAGTTTCCATAGCACTTATGAAAATGCATTGTGATTATCTGATGCTCTCTACAGTAAAATTGCTATAGTACATACTGGTGTAAGCCTCACCCTCACCTAGTAAAACCTGTTTTCATAGGCTTCCAATAGATATTTGCTCATTTAAGAAAGCTAAATTATGGCGCATGCTACAACAGAGGTAAATATTGAAGACTGCCTAAAAGAAGACAGTCACAAAAGTTCATATATTATATGATATAATTTACAAATTATAGATAGAATAAGCAAATCTTTAGAGATAGAAATTACTTAGTGTTTTGAGGGGAATTGGGATGGAGGGGATATGAAGTGACTACTAACAGGCACTGCTAATCTAAAGTTCTAAAACTAAATTGTGGTGATGGTTGCATAAACGACAAACATCCTAAAAACCAATGAGTCATACACTTTAAGTAGGTAAATTTTATGGCATTTGAATGATGGAAGAGTCAGACATTTCTGGCATTAAAATTAGGAACATTTTCTATTTTATTATAAAGATATGGGGTACAATTCAGGGTTAGGTATATGAACATTGATTATGCAGGTGCCCTTGCCGATGAGGTATGCACTCCCTCCCCTAGCAGTTTTCCTCACCTGCAAATCCCCCTTCTCCTTCCCTGACAGTTTCCCATTACTGCCAAATGCTTTCTTATAGTATTATAATTGTTCAAGGTCCGCTTATGAGTGAGAATATATGGTACTCTGTTCTTTGTTTCTGTGATAGATCACTGAGTATGATCAACTCCAAATTCATCTCTAAGAATTTTGCACCAATTATCTTTTAAGTAAATATGATTTTTAATGGGTAGACAAAGGAAGAGGGAAAAAAGGGAAGATTAGGTGTAGCAAGAAATAGGTGGGAGAAGACTGTGATGGTTTTGTAATGTATTACCTTAGCCAGGTTGAACTGAAATTCCCAGAATTCTCTTCCTTTGACACACACACACATACATACACACACACACACACACACACACACACACACACACACACACTCCAGTAGTTTTAGGGGATACAAACAGTTTTTAAGTTACATGGATGCATTATATAGTGGTGAAGTCTGGGCAGAGTTTCCTTTTTTAACTTTTTCTTGTTGGACTAGGTGAGTTTTAAAGGTCACAGCCCTCTTGGGTCCCCTCCCACTGTGGGAGCTTTTATTCCGCTCAATAAATCCTGCTTTCTGAAAAAAAAAAAAGAATTTTAAAGATGAAGTGAAGTAGTAGCTATTCTGTAGCACAATGTTGCTGGTGTGCTGACTCACCTCTCCATATGAAGCAGCAGTTAACCCTGTATTAATCTATGTTCCCCTAGAACCTCTTTACCTTTTCTTAGTTGCAGGTCAGGTATGTGTGCTTAGTTCCATGAAACACCCACCTTCTGACTTTTCACCAAGATCAGAGCATAAAAGACATGATTTTCTGTCTATCTTTGGTGTCTCAACACATTCTTGTGGGTCCCAACCTGTTCCTTCTTGTCCTTTCCTTATGGCCTGCCTTCCGTGTCCAGGGGCAAAAGCAAAGGCAACAGCATAGATCCCACAATTGCATAAACCAGTCTCAGGTGACAGATCATTTAATGAATATGTATGTGTATATATTCATGCACACACATATGTATGATGAATAGCGGAAGCCATTATTATAAATAAAAAGAGGAGGAAGCAAGGAAACTATTTAGAATTCAAGTTATTGTCTTCACTAAGGAAATCGCTGCCTTGTTCTGTCAGTGAGAAGATTCATATACAACTCCTTTTACTTCCAAAAAAAATAGCATGATTTCTAGAGCTTTTTTGTCTGTTTTTTAATAGAATGAGCCAAAAAAAAAAAAAAAGGAAAAAAATACTGATCTGAGCTGAAAGGTACACTTAAAGAGAAAACAATGCTCATCAAAAAAAAAAAAGAAAGAAAATTATATCTTTGCTGTTTACATGGTCTTTATGAAAGCCATCAAGATTATTTTCTCTGTTAGCAAATGATTGTTTATTTAGGTACTTATGCATCATTTAAAAGTAGAGATACACTCATACCCTCTGAGAAATGAGTTATTGGTGATTATGTCATTGTGCGTACATCTTGTAATTTACTCAAGCAGACCTAGATGATAGAACCTACTACATACCTAAGCTGTGGGATATGGCCTATTGCCCCTATATGATATAGGCCTGTACAGCATGTAACTGTACTGAAAATTGTAGGTAGTTGTGACACAATTATAAACATTTATTTATTTAACCATATCTAAACATAAAACATAATATATTAGGCTACAGTTTTAGGATAGCTATGACATCAACATAAGCCACAAAAAATAGAAAAGCAAACCCTAAAAAGTGATAATAATATCTGGTAAAGGAAGAAAATATAATAAGAAATAACTTTAGTTTAAGTCATTGTATATTGTTTTATAATTTTCACATTAAAGTCATAAGCATATTTAAAAAATTCAGTTAAGTAAAAAAGAGAAAATAATACAAATTCCTAAAAAATAAAATAATAAAATAAACATGTAAAACAAGTTTGTCATAAACTACTCAGAGAATTAACTGAAGTAAATTTAAAACAATATTTAAACTAGCACATCTCTAATCAGACATATTTTGGGACCAAAAAGAAATACACAAAAAATCTTAAGTTGCTTGCAGTGGTCTTATAGTTAATTATAGTGAATATATTGATTATTTTTGACAACAAATATCTATATCTACATTAATACCATTCAGGTAGATATTATATCTCTATGATTGATATCATAGACATCATTGATAAGATACCATCATAAAAAAAGGAGGCAAGGCCAGATTCAGTGATGTGAGCCTATAATCCAGTAATTTAGGAGGCTGAGGTTAGAGGACTGATTGAGCCAAGAAGTTCTTGAAAACATTTCACAACATAGCAAAGCCTCCTAACTAAAAAGATAAAATGTATATAAATATAAAAAGAGAAGCAAATACCTAATTAGAGAAGTTAATTTTTATATAAACATCAATATAGACAAATATTTAATTTTACTCTATCTGAAAATACGTACTTTCTAAGTTTTGTCCAGTAAAAATAGGTAAAAAAAAAAAAAAAAAGTTGAACCACAATACCAGGAAATGGCAAGAATCTGAAAGGTAGTCTCAAAATAAAGTTTTAAAATGAAAATACTGAGTTCCATATGAAAATGGTAATTTAAGACAAAAAATAGATATCTTATTTTGAAAAATCAAAACATATTAAAATTAAAGGTACTGAGTTCAATCAGAAAAAACTGAAAGAAAAATCAAATAAATCTTTTTAAGAATAATTTTTCTCATTTCCTCTTCTTTTTCTCCTAATTAACCACAACTTTCTCTTCCTCCTCTCTCCCACTTCTACTGCTCCAACTCTTCTTTCTTGATCTTCTAATCTCTGTCACTGGCTCTGTATCTGTCTCAGTCTCTCAGTTTGTCTTTCTCTGGATCTATTTGTCTCTTTCTCTATCTCAGTCTCTCTCTCTCTATCATTGTCTGTCTTTTTATCTTTCTCTCTCTGTCTCACTCCTCTCTTTCTCTGTTTCTCCAGTGTCTCCTACTCTGAGATATTTTCCTTTTTCTCATCACAAAGCCCTGTCACACTTGTCATTGATGAGGGGAACTGGTCTTCTCCTACCTGCATCCTGGAGTGGAACAGACCTGGGATCACTTGTGTGGTAGGCATTCACATGTGGACTGGAAGAATACCAGCAAATCTGCTAGGTCATGTGACATATCAAATTCTTTTGAACCATGTGAAATTTAAAAATAGTTTATGCAAAGGCATGCATTAATTCAGGAATTAACTAGAAAGCAGTTATTATGAAGGGAAAGTTTATTTATTGAAATCACATCTGGAGACATTCTACAGGCCATAAGTCAATCTTAATGTATTTGTTATTCCAGTGTTTTATCATAGTGTGACCAGATTAGCATTGCCAGCTAGAGTAACTAGGCTATAAAAAGACTATGGACTGCAATAACCATTACTGAAGAAAGCGACAGTATAGTTGTCTGTTTAAGGAGACTAGAGGACTTGGGAGTTTCCACCCAAGGCATGAGGGCCTGATTTAGGGGATGGCCTGCTTTTGCTGATGTAGATAAAATCCAGGAAAAATGTGGGCTCACTATGGTTGCTAGTGCTTTGAGACTGGTGAAGCCTATTTGTCTCCAACCACCATTGCCAGATGTTGACTTGCACATAACAGCACTTCCTGGGCTCACTGGCTCCTGTGAATTCAAATGTAAAATTTAGTTTAGATCACTATTTCAACTTCCATTTTAATCTTAGATTTAGTAAGTGGGTATTGAGGGAGGTATGCAGAAGAATGGAAGTCATCATTTAGGTGAATAAGTAAATCATATTTACCTCCAGATACTTTCCACTTACAGATATTACTACAAGCAAACCCTAAATATTTCATTTTAATTGGAGAAATGTGAAAGATTGGACTTGTGAAATTTGAGGAGCAAGGATATATAATTAGAGGAAAGGGAATGACATAAAATAGCTATCTTGTTTGGAGAGCACCAAACTTGCTGTTTAGTGTAAACAGAGAAAAATAACCGCTATTAGGTAAATCAAAGACTAATCACAGTTTTGAGAGAGCTTTTTCTATAATTAATGAATATTTAATTTAAATATTCATTTCTCATTCACTGAGAAATGCTCTTCTTTATCATATTTATCATTTAGGGATCTGTGGTCTACCATTGTGTATGTGGACAAAGTTATAGTTGCTATTATTCAGAAAGGAAAAAAGTATGATTTGCTCACCACATTTGATTCAGAGCCTTCAGCCTGAGTAATGAAGCAAACAGTAGAACTGCCTGTGTCAGGGTAAAGGTGGGCACAGCTTGAACCTCCAATCACCTGTATCTGTAATATTTCTGGATTTTCATCTGTCTCTCCTGGAAAGATAGATGAAATATAAAGATCCTAAAGTAAACAGGTACTTTGAAACACAAAGTGTTGTGATAAGACCATGATCTGTATCATCACTTAAACTTGAATCTCTAACTTAATATGCTAAGAAGTTTTATTTTTTTTACCATCCTTGGCATTTTATCCCACAAATATATCTATTCAATTTCCTTTTAAATCTAATTTTAGTCACCTTTATTCCTTTTTTTGAATGCCACTCTTCAAAATTAACAAGTCCATTTGTTATATATTCCAAATTTAAGTTCAGCGTCATTTTTCTAAAAAATAACCTCTTCTTTTTATTTTGTTCCAGAGTTAGCAGTGTTGAGAAACAAATGATCTCTACCTTGCTTATAAAACATGACTGTACACAGAGATCCTTTAATTTTCTTCTGATTCAAAATGTTATGGAGTCATTATCAAGGCATCAGTTTAGAAAATAAATACATATCTCAGAACAAGTGTCTTATTTGAATTAAAATTTTGCAGTTAGTAATGTAGGTATTGTGGTTAAACTTGAACTCTAATATTAAAATATATAAACTTAGATTGTTTTAGAACACTATCATAATAAGAAAAGTAATCACTGACCTGGTTTAAGAATCCGTGGCCCAGAAAGCCAGCATTCTGAACTATTCAGATCCTTCAGATAGCCCAGCGGTGCTAAGAGCTGAATGGGGGTCTGAACTTCTTGAAGAAGAAGCAATGCTAGATCATTTTTTGCTGCTCCCCTCACCAATCGGAATCTCTCATGTAGTAGAATGGCAGACACCTTAACAACTCTCAGTGGTGCCCCAGGATGCTTCAGGCCCAGTATCACAGCAGTATCATCAGGATTCCTATGCAGGAAGGAAGAGAGTAAATAAAGTAAATTCATTAGGAAACCTGAGCCTTTAACAACTACATTAGGTATTCAACATATTTTCTTAGCATGATTCACCTCCAGAGATTTTAGAAGCCTATGAATAAAATCAGAGTCCATAGCCATGAGATTGCAAATAAATTAACTAACCGAGGTACCAATCAGTCAATCATGGTGAGGCAATTTCTTGTTTAGTCTGAAACAAACACATTGATATAGATGGTTCCAACATTGCAGAAGTTAATTTACCCAAAGAAGTCTTCACCAAAGTAATTTTGGGATAATGATATAGAATATGGTATGAGTCAGGACACAAACTTACATGTTCCTGACACAGTGGGCAGCTGTGAGAACCCAGGAGCTGCTAATTATGGAACCACTGCAGATCTGACTGCCACAGTTGATGATCATAGCCTGCCAAGGCATGGCATATCGCAGAGACACATGATCTGCCAAAGCTGAGAAAAAAAGTAAAAGTAAATTTGTAGAACTGACAGACCATTTTGTAAAAGTTTTAAATCCTTCCCATCTCTGCTAAGTAGGTCAGCACTGTTAAATATGACATGCAAACACAAACTTCCGCGTTTTTTGTGTTTATGCCACTTCCTTGAAAATAATGTTCCTCTCACAATTATGTTTTCATGCTCATGGTTTATGATCCAGTTAAAATTCCCTTTAGTTGAAATACAGGGAGCCCTTCCAGCTTCTTCCCCCATTGCTACACTTATACGATTATCTTATCGAATTAGAAGTTACTAATGTAGTTAGGCAATAACTTAATAATTTGATTTGAAGTTAGATAAATAAATGAACATATTGGAGACAGGACACCTATTTCTAAACTGGAGGAGGTTTATCTTACTGCAATCAACATCCGAGTGAGATGTCAAACAAATACTTTGAATAGGAAATTCAGAGTTGAAATCCAGGAAAGACCTCATATTTAAAGAAACAAATGTTTTAGTTTCTTAAAAAGCTGAAAGTTGAAGCACCACTTGTTATTTAAATATGTAAAGAATAAAATTGTTAAAGATAATCTATCTAGAAAGAATTTAAAAAAGAAATGAAACTATAAGCATAACAATATCTCAGTTTAGTCATCTTTCAGTGACTTTGAAGGATTTGAGCAAAAATCAGATGTGTTCTTAATTGTTTTAAATGCATCATTTATTGTAGGTTTGATAATGTGAGATAGGTGCTAGTAAAAATGTAATACATAATTCTTGGAACTAAGTCCCTAGAATTCCAAGGGAGTAATGGGAAAAGTATAGTAAAGTGAAATAGGAATTGATGATACTAGAAAGTTTCATAATAGCCAAACTGAGAAGGAACAAAATCATCACAATGCAATACTGAGTGAGTACACAGGAACCTATAAAATCATTATGTATCAACTAACAACAAAAACAAAATATTTTAACTAAAGATTACCTTATATGTGTAAAGCACCATGTAATAGTATAGAAAGAAGTTTGTGTTAGAAGAATAAGAAGTTTGAGTCTCAAATTTAGCCTCCTTCTTCTTTTATCCTAAGACTTGATCAATCCATTCTACTTCTCTTGTATGAGAGAAAGCAATTAAAATATAATAGCAATATCACTATATCATTTAATGATATTAAGTTAAAAAAATAATAAATGCGAAATGCCCTTGTAAGCCATGAGGTAAATGATTCCTATTACTTGCTATATAAAAAGCTCATACATTTCTCAGGAAATTAACCTTTTCTCTTCCCTCTTTCCCTCTTTTCTATTTCCTTTCTCCTCTTCCGTTCCTTTCCTTCTCATGCTTCCCTTACTACCAGTTTCTTGAGCCTTACTCTGAGGCTGTGGCAGAGAGATGAAGTGTGGCTGCATAGAAGCAGGTATAGAGGCAAGAGCTGAGGTATTTGTAGACGTAGAGGCTGAAAGGGAGATGGAAGCAGAGGTAGTCGTGGGTCCTTGTTGAGGCCAGGGTGCATGACTGGGCCGTGTAACTCCCTGGAGCCAGAAAAGGAAAGGGCTCACTTGGCTGAAGACGTAGGGCTTTGTGCAATGTTCATCAAAGTGACTCAAAATTCCAACTTGTACCCATGTGTCCTTTTGCTGTAGGTGGCACACTAGGGGTGCCCCCAGGTCACCCTGTAAGAAACAAGGGACAAGACATAAAATGTTACTTTGAAGGAGGCTTAGAAGTAACTTTTGGTGTTAAAGAATATTCCTTTTTCTCCCTGCCTTTCACATCCCCCCTCAACTTGTCACCTTACAGCCAGCCTCCCCCATAGCTTTCTTGGCTTCCACACAGAACGTGAATTCATTCAGTTTGGGCCAAAATTGGGCACAAGAGCTGACTTGCAAGATGCTTAGGTGCCTTTTTTGTAGAATTCCAGGACTTCCTGATGAAAAACAGAGAAGGGAAAGGTGGGAATTTTTGTTTTTGTGTTAGCTTTAGCCTAGATTAGTGGGAAACAAATGTCTGAAGAAAAATATTATAACAAATTTTGTATTGTTAAGAGGATACTATTCTCTTTCCATATGTCTTTCTATCCCATTCCAGTCCCTTCTGACTCACCCCTCATAAGGGACCAACTGGGTAGCCAGCAATCATATAATTGTATATTTCTCTCCTGTTCCACACTTTCCTCCAGGCAGATAGGAAGAACAAGGGGTTGAAAATGTAGTGGCTGCTTCAGGAAGATTAATCCAGGTCCTAGAGGTCCCTTGGGACCTAGGTAGGGCATGGCACGATGAATGCCTACAGTCTGAGCTTGGATAGGGTCCTGAAGATCAATAAGCCCCACTTGGACCAGGGCCAAGGCTTCTGAGTTTTTTCTGAAGGAAAAAAAAGACTTTTTTTTTATTTTCACATTTTAATGTGACAAAGAAACTCTGAGGTCCAGATGAAGTCCACTAAAATACTATTCCCATTCTCTTCTCTACTTGTCAATACATATCTTATTAGGTGCAACATGCATAGTCAGCTTCAGGAATGAAAAGGTAAATGTCATTATGCAACAGATATCATTGTTTAACATTTCTAACTTAAATTATTATACACCCTAATATTCCTAGTGTTAGAGATTCAGAGATAAATATTTCAAAAGTAAGAAGTTGAAATATCTCAGTTATAACATGTAAGTACTATAGAGTTACTTCCTTTCCCTGAGCTTTATCTATATTAGTGGTCTTATTTCACTATGTTAAAATAAGAAATTATGTATCCAAAATAATCTTTTGAAATAAATATTCTAGAGAGGATGACATTGAGTTTTAAGAGACAAAAATGCTTAAAGTCATGAAAATAAAACTGTAGTTCTAATATAGGTTATAACTTAAACAGCATATTTATCATCTTATAGGGAAAATTACATTAAAATAGGATATATTTATTAGAATATATAGCATATATAAATACATATGTTATATACATATATGTATATCTGTAACATATATGTGTGTATGTGAGTGTGTGTGTGTGTATATATATATACACAAATATATTGATTTGGATCCTGAAATTATTCCCCAAAACCAAATAAACACTTATTTGGGGATACATGAGGAAAAAGGAAGAAAAATGGGAAATGGTAGACTTCATGACCAATGTTTAGAAATATTTTTTATTGAGGAATCAGGTTATACTTTTGATTTAGATAGGGAAATATAATATGTGATTATTGCAAGTAAGAAGATGCATCAAATTTTATCTCTGTAAATGAGGAAGACTATCTTCTTTAAAGAAAGATACTAACAACTTCAAAGTTTTTATTACTTTATAATGATAAATTAGATTGAAATAACTTTTTCAGACTTACATGAAATTGGCACACCTAGCTGTGGTAAGGATCCACTGTTCATTCAGTATGGAGCCAGCACAAAAATGGGAGAAAGAAAGCTGCACAGAAACCATCCAAGGGAATTCACCCATTTCTGCCTCCCAGCAGTTGGGACAGTGGGGGACAAGGCCAGGGCGTAATCCACACTCTGTAGATGGAATCCACATATGGGATAGAGTGAGGTTAGTGTATCCTTCTTTTCTAAATTATATTTTTAGGCTTTTAGGGAAATGTTAGGAAATTCAACATCTTCAGTTTTGGAGAAATACAAAGGGTTACAAAAATGTATACATAATTTAAGAAAGGAAAAAACTCTGAAAACTGTAATACTCAATATATACTGATAACAAAAGATGAATAAAAGTCACATATGACTTCTGCAATTACAAGAGGTGCTCATGAGAGATGTTTAAGATGGTGATAGGACAAGCTGAACTGTGATGATCTCTACAAAAGGTAGCTCCTGAAGACAGTTCCATGCGCCCCCACAGCTGCCACCAACATGGGGGGTGGTTGCTATAGCCAGTCCCACACAGCAAATAGCCTTCCTTGCACTACAGCCTCTGTTGTTTGCTACCAGGTGCTGAAAAGCTGCTCGTGGTCCTTGGCTCCAGCCCGGGAATTCCAGGCTCCAGCCAGGAGAATTCCTGGCTCCCTCCTCCACCCCAAGCCACCGGCAGCACACCAAATGCAGCACCCAGCTAAATTGCTGATTCCCAGTGCCTGACACTGGACACACACCACCAAAGCCCGTCAAAGTATATCATCCACAGAGCAGATGAGTGGAGAGAAAGGATGAGTGTAGAGAAAGGATCAGTGAAAGAGGAGCCACCCACCACAGCCATTTTCCAGGTAGAGATTCGCAATGCCCCGCCCATCTACAAGCAGCCTCCACTTGGTTTCTAAGGTAACCTCACCAAACAGGAGACAACCCCCCCCCATGTTGAATCAGACACAGGCAGCAAGCCAAGGGAACCAACACAACCTATGAGTAAATCTATCTGCCTACAAAGGGGACAGGCTAGAGATCAGAGCTGAAGTGACTTTAGACACTCAGGGAAGACTCCAGAGTTAGTGTGGTTTCTTATACTGATTTTTTATTTTATTGTTTTGACTGTGTTGCTCACTTTTGTTTGCTTTTTGAGTTAGACTACTTGTTTGTGTTGGGGAAAAGCACATCAAAAGGCATGATTTTATTACACTGTCTTTGTGTGATTACTGGTATGCTTTAGGGAACTTTGTTTGTTCTCTTTTCATCCGTTAGTTGGTAAGTATGTCTGTTTTCCCTCTTACTCTTCTCTCTCTCCAACTTCCTCTTGACCACCCCTTCTTCCATTATTTTCCTTTTTCTTACCTCCTTTTCTTCCAGGGAGCAAACCGCACTGCATGGACAGATTGTAAGGCAGTGGGAAGTGGGTACCAGGGTGCCCATACACCTGTTGGTGGATAACAGGATCTGCAGATAGGTTCTGAATCACAGCTTTCCCTTCAACTAAGCCTCAAAACTGCAAAAAGTACAGCCTCCAACCCACAGTTCAATCTCAAAAGTGAACAAAGTCAGGGGACCCTTATAAGGTAGAACAGGAGATTGAGCAAAAAGAGGTAAAAGCAACCTAACCTTACCTGAAAAACAGAATTAAAGAAGGGGAAGGAAAGGTGGAGAGAAAAATCTACACAAATGAAGAAAAAAACAAAAGAAGAATATGGGCTTCTCACAGACCCATAGGAGGTCAGACACTAAGAAAACTGACTTTGGAGTGCAAACAATAAAGAACCCCCAGAATGACTGGTCTCAAACTACAAACCCAGATAACAAGACATTAATGGAGAGGTTAAAAGGAGTGAGGAGAGACAAGGAGTTGATAACTGAGATTACAGTAGTAAAGAATACTGTGAGTGAAATAAATAAACTGATAAGCATGGGAAGCAGAATTAACCAAGCAGGAGAAAGAATCTCAGAGCTTGAGGACCAAAATACAGAATTAATCCAAGCTGTCAAAAACATAGAAAAGAAGCTGAAAAAGAAATAACAAAACGTTCAAGAGATGAGCGATTACTTCAAAAGACTGAATCTAAGAGTTCAGAATTGAACTTCCTGAAGCAGAAAGAGAGAGAGAGAACCCTGGAACAAAATTCCATGAGATTATTCAAAAAAGCTTCCTCATCTCATCAGTGATGCAAAATTCAAACACATGAGATTCAGAGAACCCCTGCAGGACAAAAAATGAGAAGACCAACTCCCAGACACATAACAATTCACCTAAACAAAGTAGGTATAAAAGAAAAAATCCTAAAGGTGGCAAGAGAAAAAGGCCAGATTACCTACTATGGAAGACCAATTCGAATAGCAGCAGATTTATCTACAGAAACCCTTCAGCCTAGGAGAGCTTGGAGCCCTATCTTCAAAGTTCTAAAAGATAAACAATTTCAACCAAGAATAACCTACACAGCCAAGCTAAGTTTTATTAGTGAGGGAGAATTAAAATCTTTCCCAGGTATCCAATATCTAAGAACTTATGCTGCCACCAGTCCACTTCTACAAGAAACACTTAAGGAAGTATTGAACACAGAAGAAAAGGAAAAAAGAAAAACAACATTCTTCACAAGCGTATAGGAAAAAGATAAAAAACACACATGAACCAGCACCCAAACCAAAAGAAAGACAACAAACAAACAGAACAACTACAACTCTGTAAGAACCTTATGATAGGGATCAACTCTCACATTTCAATACTTAGCCTGAATGTGAATGGACTAAATGATCCACTGAAAAGACATAGAATGGCAACAGGGATAAAATATCACCAGGCAAGATGATATTGCCCTCAAGAAACTCATCTCACTAGAAAGGACACACAAAGACTCAAAGTAAGAGGATGGGAAACAAATTTTCAGGTTAATGGAACACAAAAGAAAGGAGGAGTAATGATCTTAATATCAGACAAAATACCCTTTAAGCTATCAAAAATTTAAAAAAATACAGAAGGCCACTATGTAATGATAAAAGGTTCAATCCATCAACAAGAAATATCCATTCTAAATATATATGCACTCAACATAGGAGCACCAATTTCTTAGATCAGCTTATAGGTAAACTCAAAAAAGATATAGACTCTAACAGTATCATAGCTGGGGCCGTTAATACCCCACTTACAACCCTAGACAGATCATCAGGACAAAAAATCAGCAAAGAGATCCAGAACATTAATATGACTCTTCACCAAATGGACTTAATTGAACCTACAGAACACTCTACCCAACGACTACAGAATATATATTCTACTCAGCACTGCATGGAACATACTCTAAGATCAACCACATACTTGGCCATAAATCAAGCATAAACAAACTTAGAAAGATCAAAATTTTGCCATGCAAATTCTTGAACCACAGTGGAATACAATAAACATCAACACCAACAAGGTTCCCCCAAAACCCACAAAGACATGGACACTAGAAAGCATGATGCTATACAACTCCAGGGTCAATGATGAAATCAAAAATAAAAGATACCTAGAAACAAATGAAAAAGAAGAAACATCTTACCAAAATCTCTGAGATGGCATGAAAGCTTTAGTAAGATGGGAATTCATATCTCTACAAACACACATGAAGAAAATAGAAGGCTCATAATTGACAGCCTAACAAGTCACCTACGAAACCTGGAAAAGCAAGACCACCAAAACCCTAACTTCGGCAGAAAAATCCAGATCACCAAAATAAAATCCCAAATCCAGGACATAGAAGACAAAAAGATAATTCCAAAAATCAGTGAAACAAAAAGCTTGTTCTTTGAAAGGATAAACAAGATCAATTGTCCCCTAGGTAGACTGACCAAGAAAAAGAGAGAAAAAGCCCAAATAAACACAATCAGAAACACAAAAGATGAAGTCACATCTGACTCTGAAGAAATACAAAAGATCATTACAGACTACTATGTACACTTGTATGGAAACAAACTTGAAAACCTTAGGGAAATGTAGGACTATCTGACATCACACAACCTGCCTGGGTTGAAAAAAGAAGAAATTGAGACACTAAATGAAGCAGTAACAATCAAGGAAATTGACTATGTAATAAGAAAACTACCTACAAAAAAAAAAAAAAAAAAAAAAAAAAACCCTGGACCAGATGGCTTTCCAGCAGAATTGTATAAAACATTTAAGGAGGAGCTGATACCAATCCTACTGAAAGTTTTCCAGGCCATTGAGAAAGATGGAACTCTCCCCAAATCATTTTATGAAGCTAGGTATCACATTGATACCCAAGCTAGGTAAAGACCCAACAAAGAAAGAGAACTACAGGCCAATATCTTTGATGAACATAGATGCTAAAATACTCAGCAAAATCCTAGCAAACCAGATTCAATAACACATCTGCAGAACCATTTATCATGACCAAGTAGGCTTCATCCCTGGGACACAAGGCTGGTTCAACATTTGTAAAACCATAAATGTAATTAAATACATCAACAGACATTAAAAAAACCCCACATGATTATATCATTAGATGCTTAAAAAGCTTTTGATAATTCCAGCATCCCTTCTTGTTAACAACCCTCAAACATCTAGGCATATGTGGAACATACCTCAAAATAGTAAAAGTCATCTAGGAGAACCCCATAGCCAGCATACTCCTAGTCAGACAAAAATTGGAACCATTTCCCCTGAAAACTGGATTGAGACAAGGATGCCCACTCTCACACCCCTCCTGTTCAATATAGCATTGGAAGTCCTGGCTGGAGCTATCAGAAAAGAGAAGATGATCAGGGGTATCCAAATTGGAAAAGAGGAAGTCAAGTTATCTCTCTTTGCAGACGACATGATTGTGTACCTTGAAAACCCAAGAGAATCTATCAAAAACCTCCTTTCACTGATAAAGCACTTTGGCAAAGTCTCAGGGTATAAAATAAATGTGCAAAAGACAATCACATTTCTTTCCACCAATAATAAACAAACAGAAACCAACATAAAAAGTACAATCTTATTCACAATAGCCCCCCCAAAAATGAAATAACTTGGCATCTTTCTAACCAGAGACGTGAAAGACCTTTACAATGCAAACTACAAAACACTGCTCAAAGAAATCAAAGATGACACAAACAAGTGGAAATATCCAATGCTCATGGATTGGAAGAATCAACATTGTGAAGATGTCCATCTTACCTAAGGCAATCTACAGATTTAATGCAATATCCATCAAACTACCAGCAAAGAAAAAACAATACAGGAATTCATATGGAAACACAAATGACCAAGAATAGTCAGAACAATCCCTCAGCAAAAACAAACAAACAAAAAACCCCAAAAACCAAAAACAAAGCAGGAGGCATCATACTACCAGATTTTTTAAACTTTACTATAAAGTTACAATAATCAAAACAGGTGTAGTATGGGTAGAGTAACAGGCATATAGACCAATGGAATAGAATTGAGATTCCAGAATCAAAAACCTCAATTTCTTAACCAACTCATCTTTAACAAAGCCTCCACCACCCACCACTGGGAAGAGGAGAACCTGTTTAGTAAATGGTGCTCAGAAGACTGGCTGACTACATGCAGAAGATTCAAACAAGACCCCTATCTATTCTCATACACAAAAACTAACTCTAAATGGGTCAGAGACCTAAATGTAAAACCTCAAACCATAAGATCTTTAGAAAATGCAGGACACACCCTTATGGAAGTTGCAACTGGCATCCAATTCCTGAGTAAAAACGATAATGCATGGGCTATAAAAGATAGACAAATGGGACCTCATTAAACTGACAAGTTTCTGCAAAGCCAAAGAAACCATCAAGAGAACAGGGAGACAGCCCACAGACTGGGAAAAAGTATTTGCCAACACCATGTCTGACAAAGGCCTAACATCAAGTACCTACAAGGAACTCAAACATACTGAAAAGAAAATAAAAACAAACAATCCCATTACAAAGTGTGCAAAAGACATGAACAGACACTTCTCAAAAGAAGACATACAAGGGGTCAACAAATACATGTAGAAATGTACAACCTTACTAGTCATCAAGGACATGCAAATTAAAACTACGCTGAGTTACCACCTAACTTCAGTCAGAATGGCCATTATCAATAGCTCAGAAAATAACAGATGCTGGAGAGGATGTGGCAAAAAGGGAACATGGTGTGCCGATTCCTAAAAGCTCTAAAAATCAACCTTCCATAGTACCCTGCAACCCCCTTGGGAATATATCCTGAAGAACTCAAATCACTTTATAAAAAAGATACCTGCACATGTATGTTTATCGCAGCTTTGTTCACAATAGCAAGATCATGGTACCAACCATGCTGTCCATCAAAAGAGGACTGGATTTTAAAAATGTGGTACATGTACACAATAGAATATTATGCAACCATAAAAAAGAACAATATCATGAATTTCACAGCAACCCGGATGGAATTAGGGTTTATACTACTGAGTGATCTCTCACAGAAACAAAGATCTGAGTATCACATGTTCTAACTTATAACTGGACCTTGAACAACTATAGTAATACTATAAGAAATGGATTGACAGTGATGTAAAACTATGGGGGGGAGCAGGGAGGAGAAGGGAAGTGGGATTAATGGTAGTCAATATGTGTCTGGGGATAGGGGGGCACATCTAATCAACAAGGGCACCTGCACAATGCATATTTGTATACCTAACCCTTAACTGTACCTCACAATTTTAAAATAAAAAATATGTATTAAAAAAAAAAAACAAGAGGTGCTCAAAGTGGTTATTATCACTGTCCAGACACTTCTGATTACAGCAAACTAAAAGTTACATAGATGACCTCTCTTAAAATGTTTATACATTTTTGGCAATGTTATTAATCCTACAAATTTAGGCATAGTAACAGAAGTTGCCTGAGAATAATAACAGAAGCTTTCTCTGCAAATGATAACCTGAAGTACATCTATTTATCCCTCAAGGAGAACAAGAAATCTACTCACTAAGCCTATTTTTAAAGTGTTTTTATCTGAAGTGCATTGTTTTTATAAAACTTAGCTTATATAAAGACGTGTTAGACAGCCCACCAATAGGGACCCAGCTACAGAGCTGAGAGGGAGATTTCTAATGTGGAGAAGCGGTGAGTGAAGGAGTAAGACACAAATCTTCAGGAGCTCCAACTGTTATTGTGGTACAAGGAGAGTCTCTGTGACCTGGCCACAAAGAGGTAGGCCCCTTCACTGAGGGCCAAAAACTCTTCACTGTGGCCCTTGCCACTGTTCCTTCCAGCTAGGAAGGGAGCAGCACAACAGAGCAATAGCATGCATCCTTGCATGAGCTCACAACAAAAATAAATAGAAGCATAAAGGATACAGGGCAACCTGCACCCTTCCCCATCCTGGCTGCTTTACCCAAGCATGGACCGCCTCCTACTGGCCTGCAAGACTGTCATCTTTGGGAAAGCCAGACAGTGGCAACTTTATACAGACACTCCACTATTAAACAGGTTATCCACAATCAGGCAGTCTGTGCACTTGAGCTACCCCTTCCTAACATATTCTCTGCTGCAAAAATAGGTATTAGCAGAGAACAAGCAGGGTGCCCAGTATCCTGGCCCCCACAATCCTCCTCAATTTGAGATTGCAGGCCCAGTTCTGATGAGACAAACAGTGCTCTTGCAGACATATGAACACAAGGAAGTAGGCCCTTTGCCCTCACGCAGGCTGGCTGCTGGATGCAATAGGCAGGTCTCCTGCCTGAACTACAACACCTAACAAGAAGGGAAAAAAATCTTTATAATCAATACCTTCTGAGAGAGACAGAGCAACATCAGCACCCTCAAAAGGTGCTGGCAAAACTCTGGCAACAACAACAATGATAACCAGAGTGTTTTGCCATCCCTACAGGATCATATAGACTCATAATTAATTGATAATATACAGAAAAAACAATCTGACCATAATCACAGACAAAGGATTCAGAATATGAATGGCAAAGAAACTTATAAAGATCCAATAGTAAGTGGACAACCAAGTTACAGAGGCCATGAAAATATTTCAAGAACTGAAAGCTGGATATTTTGAAAAATAAACACATTGAGCTCCTGAAAATAGAGAATGTGCTTCATGAATATCAATACACACCTTTAAGTCATAATAACAGGCCAAATAAACAAGGGAAATAATTGAAAGATCAATCCATAGAAGAAACCAAGTCATATAAAAATAAAGAAAAAAATATTATTAAAGAATGAACAAAGCCTTCAAGAGATATGGGATTATATAAAAAGATCAAATCTGTATCTCATTGGCATTCCAGAAAAAAGAGGAGAAAATGAGAGAATTCAGGAGATTGAAGTTGCAAACATAATTCATGAAAACTCCCCCATCTTGCTGGAGATGAAAACACTCAGTTACAAGAATTCCAGAGGACACCTAAAAATAATATATGAGATGACCAACTTCAAGGCATATTATTCAAGGTTATTAATTACTCAAGGTTCTTAGTTATCCAAGGTTAATAGGAAATAAAAAATATAAAAGGCAGCTAGAAAGAAAAT
Source organism: Tarsius wallacei (assembly GCA_963574415.1). NCBI lineage: Eukaryota > Metazoa > Chordata > Mammalia > Primates > Tarsiidae > Tarsius > Tarsius wallacei. The sequence goes on along the minus strand of CAUYQG010015211.1, from coordinate 22,898 downwards.
AAAGAAGACCTAACATGGAAACCCATCAGAATAATAATACCTCTCAGCAGAAACTTCACAAGCCAGAAGTGATTGGGGGTCCATTCATAATATTCTTAGAGAAAATCACTGCTAGCCAATGATCTTCTACCTGTCAAATTAAACATTATAAGTGAGGTGAAATTAAGTCCTTCCTAGACAAGCAAACACTAAGGAAATTTGTCACCTTCAGACCATTCTTATAAAATATCCTTAAGAGAGTTCTAAAAACAAAAGCAAAAGAAAGATGTTACTAATCATGAAATTGAAAGAAGCATATAACTTAAAGACCACGTAAATCATCAACAGAGACCTCTAAGAAACTCCTCAACAACACATCTACAGTAACCCTGAATGTTAATTGGCACCATTGCCCAACTTGAGACACAGTGACAAAATGAATTTAAAAAATAACACTGATTATTCTGCTCTATCTAGTAGACCCATTTCACCTCTAATGATAGCTAAGTTCTCAAGACAAAGAGTTGGAGAAAGCTCTTCCATGAAATATAGAAAAAAAGAACCAGAGCCTCTTTTCTTTATCAGATAACACAGACCTCAGGTCAATAATATAAAAAAAGGACACTGAAGGGCAATATGCAATGATTAAGGGCTCAATCCATCAACAAGTATTACACATTTCAAACACACATGAACTCAACACTGAAGCACTGCAATTTATTTAAAACTGTTACTGAATTTTAAGAGAAGACAGAGAGCCACTCCATAATAGTTGAAGACTTCAACACTCCTCTGACTTTTGTTTTTTAGCTTATTTATTGAGATAAGGTCTCACTTTGCCTTCTAAGCTAGAGTACAATAACATGATCATGGCTTACTACCACCTCGATCTCCTGGTCTCAAGCAATCTTTCTGTCTCAGTCCCCCCAAATACAGGCATACACCAACACACCCAGTTCATTTTTGTATTTTTTTAGAGATGAGGTCTCACAATGTCACCCAAACTGGTCTCAAATTCCTGAGCTTAAGTGATTGTCCCACGTAAGTGCTTGTATTATAAGTGTGAGACACCATATGTGGCCACCACCAGCAACTTTGGACATATCACTGTGGCAGAAAACTAACAAAGAAATCCTGGACCTAAATGTGTCATTTGGCCAATTAGATATAACAGAAATATACGGAACACTTCATTCAACAACTCTAGAATATATATTCTTCTCATCCACACGTCATACTCCAAGATCAAGTACATTCTTGGTCATAAATTAACTTTCAATGAATTATAAAAAACTGAAGTCATAGTAAGCATCTTTTTCGGACCACAGTGGAAGAAAACTAAAAATCAGCACCAAGAGGTTTCCAAACATACACACACACAATTCACAGAAATTAAACAACTTGATTCTGAATGATTTTTAGGTAAACAACAATATAAGAATAGAAATTAAATATATATAATAAATGAATGAATGTAAATGAAGACAAAATAATGAAAATGAAGACACAACATAACAAAACCTCTGGGATGCTGCCAAAACAGTATTGGGAGGAAAATGTGTTGTACTATAAGCCCACATCATGAAAACAGACAGTTCTCAAATAAACAATCTAACATTTCACCTATGGAAACCAGAAAAACAGGAAAAAACTGAAACCACAGCTGCTGGAGACAAGCACCAAAATTAGATCAGAAATAAATGCAAGTGGGACCAAGAAAAAACATACAAAAGATCAAAGAGTCGAAAAACTGGCTCTCTGAAAGATAAAATAGATATTTATTTAATCCTGTCCAAGTAACAAAATCGAGAAAAAAATCAACATAAATGCTCTAAGAAATAAAAAAGGCAACATCGCAACTTTTCCAGAAGAAATACTGATCATCATCCGATATTATCATAAACATGTGTATGAGGGCAAATTAGAAATTCTAGAGAAAATAAATAAATTTCTGGAGTTATACAACCTCCCAAGACTGAAACAGGTAGAAACTGAAGTCCTGAACAATTATGAGCCACATAATTAGTAATAAAATCCTTACTTATCAAAAAGTCCAGGAACTGATGACTTCATAGCTAATTTCAATTTGATGTGCAAGGAAGATCTGGTTCCAAAACTACTAAAATTATTCAAAACAATGGAGAATGAGGGTCTCCTTCTACTCATTCTACAAAACCAACATTATCTCAGTAGCAAGAAATGGCAAAGATACAACTAAGGAATAAAAAACTTCAGGTTAATTTTTCTGATAAAAATAAAAAAACATCAACAACTGTAGCAAATCACATGAAGCAGTACTTCAAAAACATCACCCATTGTGATCAGGTGGAATTTATTCCTGGAATTCAAGGATTGTTCAACACACAAATCAATACATGCAATTCACCATATAAACAGAAGTAAAAACATGAACCATATTATCATCTCAGTAAATACATAAAAAGCATTTGCTATAGCTCCAACATTATTTTATGATAAGTACCCTAAACAATCTAGGCATCAAAGGAACATCTTGGAAAATAATTAGAGCCACCTATGACAAACCCACAGCTAAAATCATACCTAATCTGCCGAAGTTGGAAGTATTCCTCTTAAAAACTGAAACAAGTTAAAGATCTCACTCGCCACTCTTGTTCAACACAGTACATCATCCTACGTGTATTATCACTGAAACAGAAAACTGAATACCATATGTTTTCCCTCATCAGTAAGAGGTAAACACTGAATACACCAAGAGCACAAAGGAACAACCAACATTTAAGACTTTTTTGGGGGTAGGGAGGGGAGAAGTGGGCGTTGAAGAACCATCTTTTAGGCCATATCCAACACTTGACTGATGGGTTTAATAGATGTCCAAATCTCACCATTAAGCAATACTCATGTCACAAACTTGTACATGTACCCCTTGAATAAAAAATAAAATAAAACTTAGCTCATAAACAGTTTTTGGCAAAAAAAAAATTTTTTTTTCTCCCAATAGTTGAACATCTCTTATTCAGAAGATAACCTAAATTTTAGTCTTCCAAAAGTCTGACAGAATGATCTCTAATTTTAGAAACTCTGGTTTTATGCTCCAATAAGAACCTGGGTACCAAGAATATTAATTAAAACAGGTGACTATGGTAATCAAAACTTGCCTGTTGTTTTGTGAGAAATAACAGCTGTCTTGAAGACCCAGAAAGCCTGGAGACTCTCTTTCCAGATTATACCCAGGTGACACTCAGCGAGGGAAACATTGATTTCTGACTGCTTAAGAGGTTGTTGTTCATGCTTGGGTTCAAACTGAGATCCAGACATCAGAGGAGATTGTTTTGCTAAAAAAGTGGCTGGAGCAGCATGCAAGGATGAAAAAGTATGAGAAAGAATTATCTCTTCAGTAAATTTTGAAGAAGATAGTTCAAGAAGAGGATTGTCAGAAGAGACTAAGGACAGGAGAACAGGAGAAAAGGCCATGGAAGAAAAAGTGAAACAAGATGGATAAATGCAGGGTGAAGGGAATGTACAAGAAGAAAAGACTAAACAAGAATGGGACAATGTACAAGGGTATGGATGAGAACAGGAAACAAGAAAAGGAAAAGGTGATGAAAGAGAGATGAGTGACATAGATGGGACATGAGAGATTTCTTTTGTCTTCATAATTTGCAATTTGCTACCATAGTTCTGGTAGCCAAGTATTCCATGAAGCCAATTGCTTGTAAATTGACTAGACTGTACAGAACTGATTTTATCTCGGGCTTCTGTGGCAGTTATCTCAATTGATAAAGCTGTAAAATACTGATCTGGGGAAGAAGAAATTTCTGCTGGTAATAAAGACACACGTTTAAACCAGGAGCCAAAATGACTTATTAATGAGTACTCTCCATTTGACTTAACTTCAGGATGAGGAAATGATGCAATTCCATCAGCTTTATAATGGGTTCCAGATCTTACTGTTTCTGTTTCTGGCTTGATCCATAGTCTGACTTTGTCGGGTCTAGAAATAGCAAAGCGTGCAATGTCTGCTTCAGGCTGGTTCCAGGGTCTGTCTGCTTGGGTTACAGGCAGAAGCCATGAAGTGAGTGATCTTTCAAGCAAAGTCCATGGTTTAACTACTTGAGATACAACATTGAATGAGGATCTGACAATGACGGTTTCAGACTGGGTCCAGTGTCTGAATACTTGGGTTTCAGGCTGGATAAAGGTATGAACTATATCAACTTCAGGCTGAATCCAGGGATTGAATGGAGATTCTGTATAGGTCCATGGTCCGCCATTACTCATTTGAATGTGGAACCAAGATCTGACTGTATCCATTTTCTGCTTAATCCAGGGTTTAACTCCTTGGGCTTTAAGATAGATCCAGGGTTGACTCATAGCAGCTCTTTGCTGAGTCCAGGGCCAAATTATACTACCTTCAGTCTGGGTCCAGAGACTGACTGCTTGAGTGTCAGATTGCATCCAGGGTCTAATTGTTTCACTTTGAGTCTGTAACCAAGGTGTAGCTATATCAACTTCAGTCAAGGTTGGGTATTTAATCACTTGTCTTACAGTCTGGGTCCAAGTTTGGATTGTTTCAGTTTCAGGTTGGTTCCAGGATCTTACTGAAATCATTTGAGTCTGGAACCAGTATCCTATGACTATACCAGGTTTAGACTGGATCAAGGTATGAATTTCAGATTGAGTCCATGATCTAATTATAGTAGCTTCTGGCTGAGGCAAAAGCTTTGCTATATTACCTCCATACTGAATCCATGAATGTATTACTTGAGACTTAAGTTGTGTCCAGGACCAAAATGCATCATTTTGAATTGGGGACCAAAGTGTGACTGTATAAGGTTCCGGCCAGGTTCTAACTATTTGAGATTCAGGCTGGTTCCATTTTATTGTATCATTTTCAAAATGGGTTAAGTGACTGAGTGTATTGGTTTCAGCATGGATCCAGAGGAGGTCACCTTCAGATTTTGTCCAGTGTCTGACTGCATTAGTTTCAGGATCGTTCCAGTGGTGTATTATTTGCCATTCTGAATGCATCCACGTAATAAGTGTTTGAGATTTAAGTTGAGTCCTTTGGTTTATAGTATCAGTTTGAGTCTGGAACCAATAATCACCGGTATTCATGTCAGGTATGATCAAGCGCTCTGCTACTGGCACTTCAACCTGAGTCAATAGTGCTACTTCATCAGACAAAGACTGAGTCCAAGACCTGTCTTCTTGAGATTCAGCCAGGGTTAAAAGCCTGAATGTATTAATTTTAGGTTTAGTTCGGATCCATTGTTTTACTGTATCAGCATCAGAAGTGGTCCAGGATCTCACTGTATCTACTTCACATAGCGTCCAGGTGGGTAATAAAACATTTTCAGACTGGATCCACGGTATGACTGTAGCAGTTTTATATTGGGTCCAGGTCTCTACTTTAGCAGTTCTAAATACAGTGAATTTAAAACTGCTAAAGTAGAAATTCACTGTTTGAATATCTGGCTGAGCCCAAGTTCTTAGTTTTTCTGTTTGAGTTTTAAACCATGGTGTTCTAAAATGACTTTGAGACTGGGGCCAATATATGACTGCTTGTGGCAAAGGCACTATCCAAGATAAAAGAGTTCCAAATTCAGGCAAGGTCCATGTATTGACATTCTCAATTTTAGAATGTGTCCAAAGAAGAGATGCTTGATTTTCAGCTTGAATCAAGTGTTGGTTAATAGTTTCAGGCCACAATGAAATTCTAAATAAATTATCTTCAGACAGTGTCAGATGTTTCTTAGCTTCAGTGTTAAACATTGTCCAAAATGTGACAACATGATTTTCATTTTGTGTATAAGCATTTACAAGTGGAAAGTTTGCCTGATTCCAAGGTGTGACTGTGGAAGTCCAAGGTATGACTGTGGAAGTCCAAAGTGTGACTGTGTAAGATGTAATCTCCATCCACAGCTTCACTGCTAGAGATTCAGACTGTATCCTCAGGATGTCTGATTCAGACATAGGTTGTTCCTGGGTCTTTCCTGCTGAAGGTATAGCTTGGGTCCATGGTAACACTGTGGAAATTACAGTCTTCGTCCATAGCTTTACTGATGAAAATTTATCATAAGTACATTGAGTAAGTATATCAGATACAGACTGTGTCCAGGAAATTACTGCTGGAGACTCAGACTGTATCCACAGTGTAATTGTATCAAATACAGGTTGTGTAGAAGTAATGACTGCTGGAGATTCAGTATGGGTCCACTGTGTGACTATAACAGATACAGGGAGTGTCCAGGCATTTACTGCTAGAAATAAAGTCTTGATTCTTGGTGTAACTGTGGAAGATACTTCCTCTGTCAAGGGATTTAATGCTGGAAATACAGCCTGGGCCCACAGCAGTACTTTATCAGATACAGACTGTATCCAGGGACTTACTGCTAGAGATGTAGATTGGGTCCATAATGTGGTTGTATTAGATAAAGACTGTGACCAGGGATTTAGTGCTGGGAATTTATACTGGGTCCAAGATATACCTATGGAAGCTACATTTGTTATGGGATTTATTGGTGGAAATTCAGTGTGGGTCCAGTGTAAAACTTTTGATACTATAACCTCTGTCCAGTAATATACTGGTGAAGGTTCAGCTTGGGTCCAGGGTACGATTTCTAAAGGTAAAACCTCTGCCCAGGGATATACTAGTGAAGACTCAATCTGAGTCCATGCTGTAGTTGAATAATTTTCAGTTTGTGAAAAGGAAATTAACAGTAGAGATACAGGCTGTGTATACAGTGTGACTATATTAGAAACAGGCTGTAACCAAGTACTTTCTGCTAAGGATTCAACCTGGATCCATGGTATGACTCTATCAGTTTCAGCCTGTATCCAAGGATATGGAACTTGAGACTCAGACACTGTCCCAATATTTACTGTTAGAGATTCAGACTGTAGCCTAGGCATTACTGCTGGAAACTCAGACAGGTTCCAAATATTTACAGATGGATATTTAGTCTGAGTCCATAATGTGACTTTATCAGGTGGCATCTGTGTCCAGGAATTTATTGCTAAATATTCTATCTGTGTCCATGTTATGACTGTATCAGCTACAGCCTCTAGCCTAGTATTTACTACTGGAGAGATAGCCATGTTCCACTGTGTGATTTGACTAGGTACAGTCAGTGTTATGGGATTTATTCCTGGCAGTAGAACCTGGGTCCATGATATGATTGTTTCAATTTCAGACTGTGTCCATGTATTTACTGCTACAGAAACAATCTTGGCTAATGGTGTCAGTATATCAAATACAGTTTTTGTCCAGGGATTGATGATTTCAGAATTAGCCTGGGTCCACAGCATGACAGTATCTGTTTCAAGATTTTTCCAGGGATTTACTGTTGCAGATTCATCTTGGTTTGTTGATATTACTATATTAGGTATAGCCTGTGTCCAGTAATTTATTTTTAGGGATTCTACGTTGGTCCTCTGTGTGAACATTTTAGGGTCATATTGTTTCCAGAGATTTATTGTAGGTGATTTGACTTGGTTCCATAATATGACTTTGTCAGATAGTCCCTGTGGCAAATGCTTTAATGTCTGAGATTCAGTCTGGGTCAATGGTGTGAGTGTATCAGATACAGACTGAATCCAGGGTTTTACTGTTAGAAATTCAGACTCAGTCCATGGTGTGAATGTATTAGCTACAGGCTCTGTTGAGTGAATTACTTCTGAAGATTCATCCTGCGTCCATGATGTTACTATGTCAGGTATAGGCTGTGTCCATAAACTCTCTGCTAAAGATTCAGCCTGGGGCCATGGTGTTCCTGTATCAGCCTGAATCCACAAGGTGATGGTATCAGCTATAGACTTTGTCCAGGTATTTACTGTTGGACACTCAGCCTGATTCCATGGTATGACTATGGAAGCTACAGGATGTGTACATAAATTTACTACTGGAGATATAGCCTGGGTCCATGGTGTGACTGTGGAAGTAATAGCCTTTATCTGGGGATTTACTGCTGGAGAATTAGCTTGTGTCCATAGTATAATTTTATCAGGTATATGCAGTTTCAAGAGATTTACTGTTGGAGATTCATTTTGGATCCAAGGTTTAGTTGTATCAGATATATACTGTGTCCATAGATTTAAAGCTGGAGACAAAGACTGATCCCATTGTGTAATACTATTAGCTACAGGCTCTGTCCAGGGATCTAGTGTTAGAAATTCAGTCTGGGTCCACAGTGTTACCCCATTGGCTACAGGTTGTGTCCAGGGAATTATTACAGGTATTTTGGTCTTGGTCCTAAGTTTGTTTAAATTGCCTATTGTCTGAATCCACAAGTTCACTTCTGGTGAGTCATCGGGCACCCACTGTGTGACTGTATCAATTTCAGACTGTGACAAGTAATTTTCTGCTGGAAATTCAGCTTGGTTCCATGGTGTGACTGTGTCAGCACCAGCCTCTGTCCAGGAATTCATTTCTGGAGGTTCATCTTGAGTCCCTGATATGACTGTATCAGCTATAGGTTGTGTCTTAAGTTCTCCTGGAGTTTTAGCCTGGAACCATGTTGTGATTACACCCATTTCAGTCTCTGCCCAGGGATTTAATAATTGTGATTTAGTCTGAGTATATATTTTGAATATATCAGATTTAAAAGATGTCCATGAATTTACTGCTGGTGATTCAGTATGGGTCCCTGTGATTATATCAGTTTCAAACTGTTTCCAGGAATTCACTATTGGAAATTCAGTCTGGGTCCACAGTGTTATTGTTTCAGTATCAAACTGTGTCCATGGGTTTACTGCCAGCAAATCTGCTGGTGTCCACAATAATAGTGAATCAAATTCAGCTGGGCCCAAGGCATTTATTTCAGCCTGTAACCATGGTGTGAATGTATGACCTACAATTTTTGTCCAGGCATTTATAGATAGTATTTCATCCTGGGTCCATGGTATAACAGTTTTAGCCCAGGTTTTCATTGCTGGTAGTCCCTCATCAGTCGATGGCATAACTATTTCGGCTACAGACTCTGTCAAGGGAAATAATTCTGGATATTCATCTTGGGTCCAGAATGTGACTGTACCAGATAAAGAATGTGTCCAGAGATTCACTGCTGGAGATTCAGCAAGAGTCCACATTGTGATTAGATAAGTTTCAAACTGTTTCCAGGACTTTAATCCTTGAAACTCAGCCTCTGTTGATGTTGTGACTGTATCAGCTAAAATCTCTGCCCAATGATTTACTATTGGAGTCTCAGCCTGTGTCCACAGTGTGACTATGCCAATTTCAGATGGTGTCCAGAGATTTAATTTTGGAGATTCAACCTGGGTCCATGATGTTAAGGTACTAGCTTCCCTTTGTCCCCATGGATTGATAATTCCAATGTCTTCCTGAATCCAGGGTCTCAAGATATCAGCTTCAGGCTGGGTCCACAATGTAACTTTATCATCTTCAAGCTTATGCCAGGGCCTAATTTTGTAAGGTTCCTGTTGTATCAGAGTTCTTATCTTATCAGCCTCATGTTGATTCCAGGGCCTGACTATATCAGTTTCAGATTGTATCCATTGGTGAGCTGTCTGAGTTACTGACTTTGTCCACTGTGTGACTGTCTTCACTTGAGGCTGAAGCAAAAGTTTGATAGAATCAGTCTCAGTCTGATTCCAAAGTTTGGCTATTTCACTTTCAGGTTGAATCCAGGGATAGAATGTTTGAAACTCTGTCTCAATCCAAGGTTTGAATGTATCAATTTGTGTATGAAATGAAGATCTGACACTGTCAGATTCAGTCTCAGACAAAAAAAAGATTGTTTGAGAATCAAGTTGATTCCAAGTTTTTATTGTACTAGTTTGTGGCTGGAACCAAAGTCTGATGGTATCAGTTTCAAGTTGTGTCCAGGGTTTGAATGTCAATACTTCAGGTTTTGTCCATGGTTGAATGCTGCCAGTTTCAGACTGAGTCCATAGCTGTACTATATAAATTTCAGGTTGGGTCCAGGGATGAGGAGTTTCAAAGTCTGATTGGGTCTTTGATACTATTTGATCAGATTTAGTCCAGAGCCAAGATCTGACTGTATCAAATTCATATTGGTTCCAGGGTATGACTGTTTGGGCCCAATATCTAACTGTATCTGCTTCTGGCTGAGTCCAATATTTGTCATTATTTTCCTCATTCTGGGTTCTGGGTCTGACTATTTTAAATTTAGGATAAATCCATGGTCTGATTCTTTCAGTACTGATTTGTAACTGTACCACTGTGACTGTTTCAGTTTTCAGCTGAATCAAGACTCTACCTGAATGGATTTCTTGCATATCTCCTTCAGACTGAGTCCAAGATCTGATTACATCAATGTTAGAGTGAATAAAAGACTCAATTACATTCATAATAGGAGGGATCAAAAGCCATGTTGCATCTTCAGTCTGTACCTGGGGTTTGAGTATAATAGTCTCATGCTTACTACCTGTACTAATTATATCAATTTGACTCGTGGGTCTGATCATAGTAGTTTTATATTGGATCCGAGACCTAATAATGTCACCTTTAGACTGAATCCAAGAGCAAAGAATATTAAGTGTAGAGGAAGTCGAAAATTGAGTTGATTTAGACTCAGAACAAATCCAGTATCCATCTATCTTTTCAATAGTTTCCAAGGATCCAAACATATTCAAGGCTGACTGAGGCAATAGTTTCAAAGTATGAGTCACTGTAAGATACTGGGATGAATCTTCACTGGGTGTAGAATGAGCACATAATTCAATTTTATTAACTGTTGAAGGGACCCATGGATAAAGGTTATAGTTAACTGTTTTAGCACCAGGGTTAACTCTATCACATCTGGGGTACATTTTGGTTCTAATATCCCCTTCATTAGATTGAATCTGTGTCACTGTTCTTATTTTATAAGGCATGGATTGTGTCCAAGGTCCAACATCAGAAGTAATTTCTAGACATGGTCTAACTACAAGTTGATCAGGAGAAGGAACCTTAATAGATTGAACTTGAGACTGAATAGTATTTCTTTCAAAAGGAACTTGGGATCCATCTATGTCACTTGAAATAAAAACCCAGGATCCACCAGTATTAACTATTGGTAGGGTAAGAAGTCCAAGTATACCAGAAAATGGTTTCATCCAGGGTATTACTGAATCAGTTATAGTTTTATATTGAAATTTCATTGCATTTAGCTGAGGAAGGTCCCAGGGTTTAGGTATATCAACTGCTTGGGGGTTCTGGGATCCAGAGAGACCCAAAGATTGAGAAATGTCAGCTACTGGGGTATGCCAGAGCTTAGCTATTTCAGAAGGTTCCCATGGTTTGGCAACAGAAGTCCAAGATTGCACCACTGGGAATTTGCTAGCTGAGGGAATCTGACTATTTTGAAAGTATAACTGTCTCTTGCCAGAAAAAAAGTCTCTAGTATTTGAAGCAAAAAATACTGAAAGGGGATTTCGTCGGTGTCTGTTCACTGGAGAAGTGCCTAATGTTCTCCTCCATGACTGTATAGAAAATCTGTGGGAGGCTAAAATGGCAGAGCCTGTGCTAGAGCTAAACCTGTCTGATGGACTGTGTTCAATTCTAGAAGGAAAACTGCAGGGTAGAGAAAAAATAGGATCCAGTAGATTTTGGGATGCTTTGATAAGCCATTTCATCCAAGATATGTATGGGGTTATCTTGATGACAAGGATAGGGTCATAACAAGCCACTGAAGTCTCACTGACCAGGCCTACCAGTTCCCAGTGACTGCCAAAGAGACAGAGAACAGGACTACCTTGCTGTACCTGAAAAAAGAAACAGAGATAATCCATATACATAAGATAGACAGACATTTCATATATTAAAATATATGCAATGTATAAATTTCATATATTATACATATGTAAATTATAAAATGTATAGATATATACATTGCTATGTTTATAAATGATACTTATATTTTTAAATATAAGTATTACAGATTTATAAATAAGGTATATATCTTAAATAGTTAATAAATACATCAAAATATACATTTTATATATTTTTCCACCACAAGTAAATTCCATATTACATGATAGACAGAAATAAACATTACATGTTACATATTTTAGGAGTTTCAGAATGTAACACTTAGATACAATTAATTATAACTCTAGGTAAAAGAGTAAAACTAAATGCCAGAGGGAATCTAGAGAAAACTTCAAAGCAGTAAAATATCAACTATCCTTATCTGGATATCACTTATTCCCTTAACTAATTAGGCCAAGCACAATTTGTAAAATTTTGTCTAATAATTATGTCTATCACCACTTCCACAGGCATTACTCTTGTTCAAGTCATTTCTTGTTTAATCTCTGTTTCCTTATGATCACAGCTCACAGTTTTTTCTCCCAGAAGACAGAATGATTTTCAGAATAAGAACCATGGAATTTGTCTCCGATCTTATCTAACAGTTTTCCTTTTTTCATTTTACCACCTGATGGTTGAATAACTACTTGCTTCATTATACTCTCAGAAATTTTTCCAGTATTAACTTTCTCTGACTGGAATTCTCTTCACCCAAATGTGTGCATGGATGGCTTCCCCAATGACTTAAAGTCTTTGCTCAAATAAAGTATTATTTAAAAGTCTGTGCTTTTAAAACACGGAGCCAACCGTATTGCCCATCGAAGCTGTACTGGATTAAAAAAATGTGGTACCTATATACAATGAAATATTATGCAGCCATAAAGAAGGACAAATATATGGACTTCGCAGCAACTTGGATGGATGTGGAGTTGATCATACTCAGTGATCTATCACAGAAACAAAAAGCAGAGTACTATATGTTCTCACTCATAAGCGGGCCTTGAACAATTATAATACCATAAGAAAGTGTTTGGCAGTAATGGGAAACTGTCAGAGGAGAGGGGGTGGGATTGGCAGTTGAGGGAAACTGCTAGGGGAGGGAGGGGCATACCTCAGCAACAATGGTACCTGCATAATCAATATTTGTATACCTGACCCTGAATTGTACCCCACATCTTTATAATTAAAAAAATAAATAAAAATTAAAATAAATAAATAAATATAAATACTTATGTTAAAATTAAAAAAGAAAAAGATATACCATGTAAACTGATTAAAAGAATGCTGGGTTAGTTATACTAATATCGTTGAACATAAGTTTCAGAGAAAAAGAATATTATCTGGAGTAAACAAAATCATTTTCTAAAAAAAATACAAATAAAAAATAAAAGTCTGTGCTTTTAAAAGCACATTTTTTTCAATGTGTTTCTATCACCTATTACTTTCTTGAAGTATGTTTTACAACTGAACATTTTGCATTTTTTGTTCCCTGTCACTTGTCAAAAATGTCAGCTTCATGAGGTTAAGGAAAATTACATGCTTTTAAAATGGACAAACCTTAGCATGCCACAACATAGATACTTAGACACTTAATAGTTAATAAATGAACAACTCATCATTGCTTTTGCACTGCATACTTGATCATTATACTGAAATGTGCAGAGTACAAATGTTCTTTAGTATATTTTGAATAGATTCTTAAATCTGATTTCTTTAAGCTTTAAATGTCATCTTGTATAGCATCTTCAAGAATGAAAAATATTTCACACTATATATATGTGTCAAACAGATTCAGTGATCTGTTACAGAAACAAAAAACAGAGTACAACATGTTCTCACTCATAAGTGGACTCTGACCTTTACCATAATACTATCAGAAAGGGATTGGCAGTAGCGAATTACTGCCAGGGGAGGGGGAAGGGACACAATGTAATAAGGGTATCCTATCTCATACCAGGCCAAATGGGGACCAAAGGGAGGCCCAATGTTACCTGTATAATGACCACTTGTACCTGTTCCTGAATTGTACCCCACATCTTTAAAATAAAATAAATACTCCTAAAATATGCCACTTTAGCCACAAAATTGTTCTGTGGATCCTACTGATTAAATAATCAAGTTCATATATCATAACTTCATAATAGGGTCTCAACTTATTTTTCTGTTCTCATAGCTTCTGTATCTATTTTACTTTTTCCAAAAAAAGTATTACTGCCCAAATGTTATCAATGCATTCAGTGTTCTTCCTACATTTATGCAACTTATATAACAAAGGGCTGCTTTTCTTTCAAAACCCTTATGAAGCATCTAGACAATATGTAACAATAACTAACCATATCTTTATTGTTTCCCACTCTTTGAAATACATATTTCTGTCAGAATACTGACAATATTGTTGTGATAGTTTATTCAACTATACTATGTACTTCATTGCTTTCTAATAAAATAATAACCTCCTGAACCATTGAGTTCAGGCTTGAATTTTCTGAAAACTGGCACAGGTCTATTTGCTCTGTGTGCCTTATCATTTAGAATCTCCAGGCTTTGTTGTTATTATGTCTCTCTTAACTTCAAGTTTCTTAAGCGTTGATTTTAAGATTATTTTGTCTTAGTGTTCAGACTTGGAAAATGTTATGTTTTTCCTTTAAAAAGTAGTAATTGGTAGACATGTGTCCTTCTTTACTAAATTATTGAATGTTATATTTGTAACCTCAGGATAATTTTCCTCCATAAATGCAGACTTTCATTTTTCATAAATACTCAGTTTATATTTGTTCAACTGAGTTCTATTTTTATTATAACAACCAAATTCAATAATCTAACAATAACTCCATCTATTTTCCCCACAGGTTCCAAAGCCTTTTAAAATAAATTCCCTATTTCCCAAGTTTTTTTCAATGAAAATATCCCCTGCTCTATTTTCTGGAATCTTAAAAATAAATGTATATATGCTTCTTAATAAAATTTTATATGTATTTCTACAACACACTCTCTTAATGGTAACTTTGCCCTTATAGTAAATACCCAGCAGTCTTCTTGTGGTTGGCTCCAGATACATAAATTATTACTTCTGCTCAGGTGAACATGTTGATGGTGGCAGAATGAGAGGTCCAGGAGTTTAACTGACAATTTCTTGATACTGCTCCCAAAGTCATTCTGGTCTGAGAAATAGAGATGAAAATAATTTGAGACATGTGTTATTCTTTATTTTTAGAATTTTGTAGTATGACTTTCTGTAAGATTTTTATTGTATAGCTTGAAATCATTATACAGAATTCCAGAGATACTTTGCTCCTTTTCTCACATCTTACCTCCATCCTTATCTCATATATACTTATATTTTATATACTTTTGGATCTTTCTTAAATAAAGCAATAGAATGTAATGTCTGATATAAGTTTACCAACATTTTTGCTCCTATAAAATGGGAGTAATATGAAGTCAATAATTACAAACTTGTTAAAAACTTTCTATTTCATTTTTCCATTACTTTTTTTAGTAACAATTATCTAAACTACTTAATGATATAGCAAAATAGTACTGGTGTGGCTTACTCTGATACTGGTATATGCTGCAGTGTCTGTACTGGCAGTTATAACAGCTCTTCCAGAAGATGTTATAGGTATGAGAAAGTAACATTTCTTTTCTTCTGATAGGGCTTTGGAGGAGGACCACTCCTATGTCTTCTTTGACTATATCTGTTCCAATTTGTGGATTAAAACTGGGGTGTAAGCAGATTTTATGTCCAAGTAAAATCCCTTCTTGGTGAATAGTTCCTGAACTGTTAGAATCCAAATGCTTCCTAATGAAATAGAAGATGAAGAACAATATAATAAAACCAGGGTATGAAAAATATTTCATTAATCTTCCATTTAATCTGAAATATTTCCCAGTTTAAGGTCTTTTGCTTATTTAGTAATACTCCAATACATTTCTGGTTCATATTTTATACTTATATTTCTGTTGTTTATATTTACTGGTGTTGGATTTTTCAAGCTTTAGTCTCACCACAATATTTTCTGAAGAAGATCAATATGCCTTCATTGCATCAAAATCCAATGAACAAACCTAAAATGTATATATAATCATGATCCTATTTTTATGGCTCTAGCAGTACTTACAATTTTGTTAGACAGTTGGCTGTGGAAAGGATCCACCACTGACTCAAAATAATGCCCTGGCAGGATTCCGCCATCGACACTAGCCATGAGATGTTGCTGGATGCTGACATTGGGACAATCATTGAAGTCAATGTGTTTAACCACTGCTTTTGAGAATTAAGTACTAGAAATGGTCAGACAGGGAGAAGAGATGACTATAACATTAAAACAGTATTTTTAGTGATTTGTCATTCTACAGTGTTTTATGTTTGATGAAGAGGAAATGACTAGAATGAAAAAGGAGAAGGGATAAACAAAAGAGTGACAGACATGTAGGATTGGTTCAAAGAGAAGCATGAAAAAAAAATAGTAAATGAGATAACAAGGGGAGATAAAAAAATACATATATAGGTGTAGAAATATATATATATTAAAGAACAAGAAAAAGAAAACACTATAAAGACAAACAAGTCTTAGTAAAGAGACTTGAGAAAAATTCCCAAGTATCTGTAACTTACCACAACAGCAGTGAAGAAACAATATCCAAATATGAAAGAAAAGTGAAACTTTCATTTTTATTCTAGTGGGTTTAAACACAAGATATGGTTCTAGGAGAGTAACTACATAGGTTGAGATTGAAATTAGAGGGTATAGAATGTCTGACATCATAAAAGGTACTTGTGAGATAACTACCTTTTATTATGATCAACCATCTAGAGTGTTACATACAAAAATGTAATCTAGTTGAAGGTGACTTTAAAATTGAAACTTTATTTTCTTTACTTCAATATTTGACCTTTAAATGTGAAGTAGGAACAGTCAATGTCCCAGTCCCACACCTTGTAAGGAGCTAGGATCTGTTTTGCAATATTATGTAGTCTTATATACTTACCATATACTATTTACTAATTAACAAAAATTAGATAAACCTGTACTACCTGACAAGAAAGGAAGGTAATGAGATACTCATGATTATTTAAAATAACCTGTAGAATGATATATAACACAATAGCATATTTTATTCATAAAATTATTTATGTATATGTCCACCTCTAGTCATACAACCATATCTACTAATCACTGTTTCTACACAGAAATGTTTATGTTGTAAATTTATAGAAAATTATCTCAAGACTTAAATTATCTGACTTCCTTCAAATGGCAATCTGAGACAAAGAGCTAATATTTATTAATATTTCAGTAATATTTATCAAACCTCTCAATTTCTACTGAATAATAGACAATCTAAGGTTAATTATACAAAACTATATTTATATATCATACTATATGAGCTGTGACATAGCAGGGAAGATATCTTCATTATTTTATCTATCCAAGTTTATTCTATGATTCTAGATAGCAATTTTAGTACATTATTTCCAACCAGGGAATGAATGCAAGATAGTTTAACTGCACCAGTCTTCAAGTCCTTGTGCAAAATAAAAAAAGAACATAGAGCAAAATCTTATTCTCGTCAACATAGCCAAATCTACTAAAAAGCCTCCCACAAAATCTAAACAAATAGCCTTTCTCTGTAATTATTTGCTTATTCTACTAATTAACCATCTTCTTTCTTTGTTTTTACTTACTATGTGATAGACACTACTTAAAAAATCTAAACTTTACAATATTCCCCCCAAAAAACTTATGCACTACATCTGTAAATTAAATGCCAAAAATTAGAGAGTTTAATGTTATTGTAATAGATAACAAAAAATTATGAGTAAAATATTTAACTAATACCTGAATTGAAATTTGAACAGTGAATAAAAATTATGTGACAAAATAGAAGAAATAGAGTTGCTTGGAGAGCTGTGTGAAGAAATAAAGCATGTGGTATCCACCTTATTTATGGATTACCGGTGTAAAAAAGTAAGAAAAACATGAAAGAGGGGAGGCAAAATAAAATTGGAAAGAATGACATTGACACAATGCAACACTGTGAATCATGCACAAAATCTACTCTACTGCAGCAATAGTCTTGGGACTTAAAGTATTCTAAATGGTAATTGAATAAAATACTTTAATAAAATACTAACTGACAGCATGATGGTAGAGTAGGAAACCCCAGGCCTCCATTTTAACCCCAAAGAAACAACAATGACTACAACATACCTTTGTAGGAGCTCTAGAACCTATTCAAAAATCTGCAGTAATTAAACAAAAATACAATACAAAAGATTCACACTCACAGTAGTAAGTAATTTATGACATTTTTGCTCATCATTTTTTCACCTCCTTCCAGAATTGGTCCCATATGATTGGGAGGAAACCACCCATCCGTTGTTTCTTTATTAAGATGAAAAAAAAAAAGAATGGAACTTGTTTACAACACCTGGCATATCTGAAGTCTGCCTAAGAGACTGATTTCTGTCTTGCTTAACGTAGAGTTCAGGCAGGAATGGAGGTATAATAATAGTTAGTATATTAGACTGGAGACCAATGAAAGAAATAGCAAAAATGCGATAGTATGTAAAACAATGTGACAGTCAACACACAGATGCCTGTGGTGCAAGTACTTTCTGGAAGATGAATAAAATAAGACATCTAAGGCCTGAAGACAATGTAGGTGTAAGACTGTTGAATGAGGCACTTAAAACCAGTCATGTACATGAGAAACTAGAAAAAAACCTATACATAGGCCTAGAAAAGGAGCTTATTCAAAAATAGAAAAGAATTTAAGCCTTCACATCATATTGGTTATTGCCCAGAGTCAGTCAATGATGACCGGAAACAGTGATTTTATTTTTTATCTGTTTGTTTTTTCCCTAAATGCTCAATTTGAAGCAATAAAAAAAAGGCAAATGTGACCCATTAAAGGGAATAATAAATCTCCAGAAACCAACACTAATGAAACACAGGACTCAAACTTGCTTGAAAAAAGCATTACTTTTAATTTTTTGTTTATGAATGTTATGTGTATGTGCATAATTTTACATAGTTTTTCTCCAGTCTTCTTTTCTTGAGTTGGTGTCTCACTCTGTTGCCCAGGCTTGAGAGCAATGGCACAACCAATGGTACAGGTGCTCCATCATACCTTTTCTTCCTTCCTTCTTTCTTTCCTTCTTTCTTTTCCTTCCTTCCTTCCATCCTTCCTTTCTTGAGATGAGGTCTGAGTATAATGCTCAGGCTTATCTCCAACTCCTGGGATCAATCCTCCCACCATCAAGCCTATTGTTTGTTTGTTTGTTAGGTTTAGGCATTTGCTTTTGGGGATTTGGTCAAAAATCCATTGCCTACTCTGATGTGCATAAGAGTGTTTCCAATAGTTTCTTCTAGGATTATTCTACTTGAAGAATTTACATTTAGGTCTTTGATCCAAATAGAGATGATTTTTGCATATGGTGATAGGTAGAGTTTCTGTTTCATTCTTTTGCGTGTTGTCGGCCAGTTTTCCCAGCACTGTTTGCCAAATATGGTCGCCCATCTCCAGTGATTGTTATTGGAGACTTTGTTGAAGATGAGTTTGTTGAAAGATCGAGTTTTTGCTTCTGGTATCTGTGCTGTTCCATTGGTATATGTTCCTATTCTTATACCAGTACCAGACTGTTTTGGTTACTGTAGCTTCATATTGAAGTTTAAAGTCTGGAAGTGAGATATTTCCTACTTTGTTGTGCCGAGGGTTGTTTTGTCTATTTGTATTCTTTTTGTTTCCATATGGATTTCTGTATTGTCATGTCTAGATCTGAGAAAAAGTGATGTTGTTAATTTGATGAATATTTCATCGAATCTGTAAACTGCCTTGGGTAGTATGGACACCTTGACAATATTGATTTTTTTTCATTTGTGTGTGTCATCTTTGATTTCTTTGAGCAGCATTTTATAGTTCTCATTGTAAAGGTCTTTTACTTCTCTGGTTAGGTGGATGTGAAGGAAGTACAGTTTTTTTGTGACTATTGTGAATGGGATATTGTTTTTCATTTTGCACTTTGCTTGTTGCTTACGTACAGAAATGCAACTCTCTTTTGCACATCTATTTTGTACATGAAGATTCCTACCCAGACAAGTTAAGCTTTATCAGTGATAGATAATTAAAATCCTTTCCAGACATCTAATCTCTAAGATAATATGTGAACTCCAGATCAGTCCTTCATGAGACACTTCAGAAGGTGTTAAGCACAGCCTTACCCTCCCCAAAAAGGACATGCACACCACAAAAATAGAGCCAGGGTTAACAGAGTATACAGAGCACCCACAAAAATGAAAACACAAATATATAAACACAAGAATTAAAAGGAAAAAAAGTAACCCCAAACAAAAACAAAGACACATTTTATCAGAATCTCTGGGAGGCCACAAATGCAGTATTAAGAGAAAAATCCATAGCATAACATGAGCGGAGCCGGAGGGGGAGTGCCAGGCAACGGCGGAGGCGGCTGAGGAAAGACTGACTGGAGGCACCTAGGCAGGGGCGGCAGGCGGTGGGTTGGCGGGGGCCAGAGGCGGCTGGCCTGGACAGGCAAGCTTCCCTTTCCCAACTCCGAGCCCTGAGTTCCTCCATGGGGCTGCTCGGAGGCTGCGTCTGTGGCTCAGGCAGCTGAGGCAGAGCAGCGGTGGCAGGCCTGGGCTGCAGCGCGGAGGCCGCGCAATGCAGGAAGTCTTGGAAAACCTTATGAAACTGCCCTCTTCTACAGGAGCAGAAGAAATAGACCTAATTTTCCTCAAGGGAGTTATGGAGAATCCTATTGTAAAATCACTTGCTAAGGTTCACGAGAGACAAGGAGATTCAAAACTAGAAACTGTGAGTGATAATAACTTAGAATTAGTCAATGAAATTCTTGAAGATATCACTCCTCCTATAAATGTGGAAGAAAATGTGGCAGAACTAGTTGGTATACTCAAAGAGCCTCACTTCCAGTCCCTCCTGGAGGCCCATGATATTGTGGCATCAAAGTGTTATGATTCACCTCCATCAAGCCCAGAAATGAATAACTCTTCTATCAATAATAAATTATTACCAGTAGATGCCGTTCGTATTCTTGGTATTCACAAAGGAGCTGGGGAGCCATTGGGTGTAACATTTAGCATTGAAAATAATGATTTGGTAATTGCCTGAATCCTTCATGGAGGAATGATAGATCAACAAGGTCTACTTCATGTGGGAGACATCATTAAAGAAGTCAGTGGCCATGAAGTTGGAAACAATCCAAAGGAATTACAAGAATTACTAAAAAATATTAGTGGAAGTGTCACCTTAAAAATTTTACCAAGTTATAGAGATACCATTACTCCTCAACAGGTATTTGTGAAGTGTCATTTTGATTATAATCCATACAATGATAATTTAATACCCTGCAAAGAAGCAGGATTGAAATTTTCCAAAGGAGAAATTCTTCAGATTGTAAACCAAGAAGATCTAAATTGGTGGCAGGCTAGCCATGTAAAAGAGGGAGGAAGTGCTGGTCTCCTACCAAGCCAGTTCCTGGAAGAGAAGAGAAGGGCATTTGTCAGAAAAGACTGGGACAATTCAGGACCTTTTTGTGGAATTATAAGTAGCAAAAAAAAAAAAAAAGAAAAAGATGATGCATCTTGCAACCAGAAATGCAGAATTTGATCATCATGAAATCCAGATATATGAGGAGGTAGCCAAAATGCCTCCTTTCCAGAGAAAAAACACTAGTATTGATAGGAGCTCAAGGTGTGGGCTGATGAAGCTTGAAAAACAGGTTCATAGTATTGAATCCCACAAGATTTGGAACTACAGTGCCATTTACTTCACGGAAACCAAGGGAATATGAAAAAGATGGCCAGGCATATAAATTTGTATCACGATCTGAGATGGAAGCAGATATTAAAGCTGGGAAGTATTTGGAACATGGGGAATATGAAGGAAATCTCTATGGAACCAAGATAGATTCTATTCTTGAAGTTGTCCAAACTGGATTTGCATTTTAGATGTCAACCCATAAGCACTGAAAGTGTTGAGGACATCCGAGTTCATGCTCTATGTCATATTTATCACTGCTCCAGAACTAGAAACATTATGTGCCATGCACAATGCTGTGGTGGATGCAGGAATCACCACCAAGCTTTTGACGGACTCTGACTTGAAGAAAACAGTGTATGAAAGTACACGGATTCAGAGAGCATACAACCACTGTTTTGATTTGATCATTGTAAATGACAATCTAGACAAAGTCTTTGAAAAACTACAACCTGCCATAGAGAAACTGAGAATGGAACCACAGTGGGTCCCAATCAGCTGAGTTTACTGATGATTCAGTAAGGTTAACAATTAAAATTAGAAGATGGTGATGGCATAGGTGGAATTGTGAAATTCTCCAAACGTGAGTTCCCAAAAAGACTCTTGCTTTCCTTCCCCTACCCCCCTGCCCACCGCCAGCCACATTGGTCTGAGGCTGGGGAACCCCTTGCCTGGGGTCCCATGCAGGCTGGATATTGTACCCCCAGCTGCTGCCTGGAGTGTGGGAAGTCTGGGGTCTCAGCTCTCTCCCTGGCTACATTGCCTCACCTAGACCAAGCTGCCGGTCACCCTGGGAGGCTCTGGGCAACTGCCCCTCAGAGAAACTGATTCCATTTCTGGCTGAAATATGCTGTGAGCGATCTAGGGCAACTTTCGCCGCTCACCGCCTACCCTTTGGAGTTTTGGAGCTCTGGAGCTCTGGGTAAAGGAACTTCATATCATTAGGAGGTGCTGATTGGAGGCTTTCAGATCCAGAGGAGGGAACTCCCGACCCCCTCCTCCACCCCAGCCCGCTGATAGTGCCCCGGATATAGTGCCCACCTGTGCAGCTGATCCCCGGTGCCTCCCATGCCACCAAAGTCCATCATAGTGGATTGCCCAGGGACCCAACGAACAAAAAGAAAGGATCCGCGAAAGTGAAACTGCTACCTCGGCCATTCTTCAGGCAGAGACTTGCATTGCTCTGACCACCTACCAGCAGCCTCCACCTTGGTTCCCAAGGGACGAAAGCTACATTCCACTGCACAGAAAGATTGTAAGACAGTGGAAAATAGGTTCCAGTGGGCTCATACACCAGTTGGTGGATGCTGGAATCGGCATAAGATTCTGAATCACAGCTTCCCCCTCAATTAAACCTCAAAAC
>CAUYQG010015210.1:0-36254 GCA_963574415.1 Tarsius wallacei | reverse complement strand
TTCCAGCTACTTGGAAGGCTGAGGTGGAAGGATCGCCGGAGCCCAGCAGGTCGAGGCTGCGGTGGCCGGGAGCGGCCACTGCACTCCAGTCTGGGCGACAGAGTGAGACTCCAACTCAAAAAAAAAAAAAAAAAAAAGTTTATAGCCAATGCTACTGTGTTTTAACTATTGAATTTTGGTTTCTCTATTGCAGTATTCTACATCATGGCTAAAGGTCTCAAACTAATATATTAGTATCAAACTATTTTTTTTCTGGTTAGTTGACCAAGACCTTAAATTAGTAAATGTTAAGCTCTAGACCTCTACTTAGAGCAGTAACAAAGAGAGAGGAAGAGGTCATGGCTCTTACTTTTTACTCCAATTGCTATTGACTCAAACTGGGTTCTGCTCTCTTCGCATGCAAAGCCAAACACTGTCATCAGCATAGCAGTGAGAGAAAGTGAGGCATTTATTTGCAGGGTGCCAAGCACGAAGCATCAGACTACTTTTGTTTCGGTCCTGACCTTCCAATAGCTTGCCGGTAAGGGGTTTTTTTTTTTTTTTAACATATTTTTTATTTTAAAATTGTGGGTTACACTTGAGGGTTAGGTATACAAATATGTATCGTTCAGGCACCCTTGTTGATAAGTGGTGTCCCTCTGTCCCCAAACAGATATTGACTACCATTAATACCACCTCCCTTCCCCTCCCTGGGTTTTTAAAGGCAGAAGCACATTTCAGGAAAGCAGAAGTTACAGGAAACATCATAAATCAATACATGGAGGTAATACATTGGTTTTGACCCAAAAGAGTGGGCTAACTTGAAGCAGTTTACAGGTCATAGGTAGATTATGATTTGCAATTGGTTCAGTAGGTGAAGATTTGCTTAGAAATTTGAAGTCAGCAGAAGAGAAAATGTGCTTCAGTTTGTGGGTATGACTTGCTTCAGGCCCTACAGAAAGAAATTTAGAATAAGAACGGTGGTCAGAGTTCAGTCTCCAGTTCTCCCTTAGCTGAGGTCTACACACAGGCTGATTCATTTGGTGGGATGCCTGGTTTCTGAAAAACAATTCAGAGACCTATGTTAAGATGTTATTTCTAGTTTCTCCTGGGGAACCAAACATCTTGTGTTTCTAGCTTCCTTGACTATTGTTTTTGACTACTATTGCCTTCTTACTTATCAAGTTGCTTATTTACTTCTCAGGATTTTCTAGGTGCCTGGAATTTCTCTTGAAGAACTCAAGATTTTCCTTTATTTCCATGCTTTGGGGGGTTTACAGTCCCTAAAGGTTGTTTCCTGCTCCATCTCACAACTTCCGAGGAGGGTCCTTCCTTACTTCATGACTTTTCTAGCCTAGCAGATCTCAGGTGGACCCTTGCATTGTGAGTGCTGTTCTGTGGTGGCTGTAGGATCTTCCCAGGTAGAACATGGCCTCACTTGGTTTCTTGGGAGATAAGGGAAGCATGAGTGGGTAACTTTCTTTCGCAGTCTATTGGTCAAAGTTGTGGTCAGCACCAACTTAGCCAACACATGCTTGACTCAGTTTTGTGCCAAGGACAACTGCCTAAGAGGTCGCTGTTGGGAGCTGGCATAAGTCAGAAAAGCAGGGTAGACTCTCAGGTTAGTCAGGTGTCCCTTTGGGTCTTTTCAACGCTCCCTACTCTTTTTTTAACCTCTTATCTCAGGCTTCTACATTCCTTCCTCCCCTTTGCCCCAAGTGTCTGACATCTGTTACTTCTTGCTAAGTTTTAACAGACAAGTCTGAACTGAGGCTAAAGTGCTAAAAGAATGAACTCTTCTCATTTTTCCTGAAAAGTTTGATAAAAAAGATGCTGCAGTTGAGTAGGAATTGGATAGGAAAACATAAAATTATATTAAACTAGTAAACGAAAGAAATTTTCTACAAAACGGACTTAGTAAAGTAGTAGTTTACATGCTCCAATGGCTTATTTTTCTAGTTTTTTAAAGAGGTCTTCCTTCTGGGGAGGCAACTTTTTAACAGGTAATTTAAGCTTCCTTTAGCTGACTGTAATTGACTAATGGCAACCATAGAAAATAGCCCTTAGCCTCCCATTTTTGTTCCCTTGCCAGAGAATCAGCCTGCCTAGGGTGATGATTTAATTTTCATGGTATTCAAATTACAAATTAACATTTGCAAGTGTCAATTTGGGGGATAGTGCTGAAGCAGAGTAGAGTTCTCTTAGGATGGCATGTCCCCTTGGGCTATATTCTATAACTTCCTTATTAAAGTGAAAGGAAATTCCCTTTTGGTTTTCTCACAGTGTATCTTCCAACCCTCATAGTTAAGAAAGGCATTCATTTATTCTTCCAGAATCTTCAAACCTCATAGCTCTTCTTCTGTCAGAGATTTCAGATACTCAGTTTGTAAACCGTTTATGGATGAAGTCAACTTAAAGTGACTGGAAAAGTTAACTATGTGTTTTTTTCTAATAACCACAGTTGTTCATTAGCACAATGTATAATTCTAGCCCAGCACCATCTTGATAATTTACAAGTAACTTGTATCTGTGTTTGCTTGTAGTTTAACCTGTTTGGAATTATAGGCAGGAAACAAATCTTCTGACAGTAGCTAAGCTTGGTTTCAGGAAAAAATGAACATTGGCTTATTCAATTATATAAAATTTTATGGAGTAGTAGACAGCAGCTGCATTTGGGGGGCACAATTCACAGGTTTCCATTTTATGGATTTCAAATTCATTCTGTGGTATCAAGAGTGGATTTTCCTGGCCGGGCTCAGTGGCTCAGCCTGTAATCCTGCGCTTTGGGAGGCCGAGGTGAGTGGATTGCCTGAGCCCCTGGGTTCGAGACCCGCCTGGGCAACTTGGCGAGACCATCTCTACAATAAATCAAAAATTAGCCGGGCGTGGTAGCACGCTCCTGTAGTTCCAGCTACTTGGAAGGCTGAGGCGGAAGGACCGCCGGAGCCCAGCAGGTCGAGGCTGCGGTGGCTGGGAGCGGCCACTGCACTCCAGTCTGGGCGACAGAATGAGACTCCAACTCAAAAAAAGAAAAAAAAAAAAGAGTGGATTTTTCTGGACCCTAACAGAAAATATTTAGAGCTAAAAACTACTGTGTTTTTCTATAAGGTAGATCAAGCAGAAAAATTATAAAAGCTACCTAATACCCTACTGTGACTAGCATTTGCAACTCAATCTGTTTAATAGTCTCTGGAAAATAAACGCTTCCTAGAGAAGAGTTGAAAAATCAGAATGAGAAAATTAAATTAGTGGCACTCTTTATTTTTTATTTTAAAGATGTGGGGTACATTCAAGATTAGGTATACAAATGGTCATTGTGCAGGTAAAGTTTAGAAGTGGCACTCTTTCTATAGGGACACCTGTTAACTGTAGAAAATAATAAAATCAGACAAATAAATTCTAGTAAAGTGTCTCGTGTGTGCATGTGCATATAAACATACATACATGGACACACTTCTCTGAGACATACATGGACTTTGCAGGCAAAAACAAATTGGTTACATGTTGAAAAATGGCACTAAATTGATTTTTAGAATGCAAAGGTAATTCTTTTTGACATAGATTGATCTTATTATAAAATTAGTGAAATTTAAAAATAAACATTTATTATTTAATATGAAAGAGGCTACTGGTAATTTTAGATTAAGTTTCAGTGATAAAGGGAGAATTGTTATTGGAAGTGTTTCTTGTAAAATTGAAGGATTTTAAAATGTTTTGTTTACAACTTTAAAAAAGACAAAAAAACTCAAAAAGTTTTAGTTTATTCAATGTTCCCTCAAAGGTTAATAATATTGTAATCTAGTAGTATGACAGTTGTACCTCATTTTAGTAGCAGCAGTATCATGCTATCAGCTATCTGATAATGGGATTCCTTTCTCATTATACAAAAATAACACTTAAATTAATAACAGGCAAATCAACAGCTTGTTAAAAGCCATCTTATTTTTTACTGGCAAATTTGGACTGAAATTGTCACTTTGTTAGGAGTTACACTCTCTACCTGTGTCTGTAGGGCAGCATCTGAGTAGAGACCTCCGCTGATTATTTTAAGATCAGCTTTTCTGCATTAATGTTAGAATATTTTTTCATAAACTTTTAGAAGATATATATTTTCTTGTTTGATTTTTGTTCCACGATCAACTGAAATAAAATCTTATGTGATTTATTTTCTTTTATTTTGGGAGTTTATTGGTATTATCTAATCGTGGAAGTTAAGTGGAATTTAAGCAATTTTGGTAAGGGCAATCTCTTAAGGAAAAAAATGGCTCCCCTTACCCATGTATTGTTTTAAAGTGCCGATGGAGGCTGACTAATGGGTTTATACAACTGTGGTTGGATGCTTGTGGTTTTTTTGTTTTGCTTAAGCAAAACTAGATACATTTTGAATGAATTGAATTATTTGTGTTTAAACAAATATGACTTTATTTCAGTTTTCTTTCATGATGATGATGATGATGATAGTTTACATGTCAGGGTGCTTATCATATGCCAGACATTCTGCTAAACAAGTTACATAGATTACCTCATTTAGTCCTCACAGGAGTTAGGGTGAGGAACTAAGACTCAGAGAAGCTGAGGAATGTGGTCATGGTCACTAAATTAGTAAAATTAGTTTGATTAAGTATTTCTTATCATCATGTAATGCTCTTTATTTCCTTTAAATAATTATAAAGCTCAGAATTTTAAGCCTCTAGTCTCAACATTGAAAAGAGAATGGACTGTAGTCGGGACGCAGTAGCTCACAGATGAATCCCAGCTTCTCAGGAGCCTGAGAAGGGAGGATTGCATGAGCCCAGGAGTTTGAGATAATGATGAGCCGTGATTGTGCTGCTGCATTCCAGCATGGGCGACAGAGTGAGACCCTGACTAAAAAAAAAAGAAAAAGAAAAAGAAAACAAAAGAAAAGAAAGAGGAGAGAGAGAGAGAGAGAGAGAGAGAGAGAGAGAGAAAGAGAGAGAGAGATAATGGGCTGGAAATAAAAGTATGTCAACTTTTCAAGTAATAATGTTACAGCAATTTCATTTCCATAGTTGTCATCCAGCATTTAATTTTTCACAAACAAGTTATTGTTTGTTACATTTGTCACAACTTCTTCTTTCTTGTCTAGGCTTCTTGTGCTCATCCACTCTTTATAGAACTGCATTATAATATTACTCAGACACTAGGTTCACATTATTAGTCTGTTATTTTAAAAATGCTGTTAAAAGTCAGGACATTTTTTTTCTTAATGAGATAAAACCCACATTCTGAAAGTTCTCAAAGAACATATTCCAGTGATTACCCACCCACATGAAGAAACAGAATAATGCCAACACATTATGACTATAGCAATAAAGTCCCTTCCCAATCCCCTGTCCAAACTTCTTCCCCTAAAATAATCGCTATCTAGATTTCTATCAGTGCCATTTCATTTTGCCTGTTTTTTATTCTATACATAAATGCCATTTATTATATTGTATATAGATCTGTGTTTATGTAATTTTCTTTTGTGACTGGCTTTTTATTCAAAGTTGTTTGTGAGATTGATCTACAGTGCTATTTATAATTTTAGTGTGTTGATTTTCATTGTTGTATAATATCCATTCCATTGATTATGACTATCTCACAATTATCGACTCTTACTGGTGGTAGTATTTAAGTGACTTCAGTTTTGACCACTTATGAATAATGCTTTTATTCATGCATTTTCCCCCTATGAATTGCCATTGTATAACCTGTGAATATGGTCAAATTTAATACTCAGTATCAAGCAGTTTTCCACGGAGATTGTGCCAATTTATGGTCCTACCAACACTGTATGAGACCACTGATCACTCCACTTTCTTGTCAATACCGGTGTCCACAGCCTTTGTCATTTCAGCCATGCCACTGAGTATATATAGTTTGGGTTTTAATTAAAATTTCCCCGGAGAGTCTTATAACTGAAATAAATATAACTCAACCTTAATTTACTTCTGGATTTGATTTCTTACATTTGTCTGGGATTTTAACTTCTATGTTTATGAATGTATTTAGTTTGTATTTTCTTGTCTTGAAATTCTCTTGTTAGATTTGGTAATAGGGTATACTTATATAATGAGTTGGTCATTGTTTCCTCTTTTTCTATTTCCTGGAATAATTTGGTGTTATTTATTCCTTTAAGTTTGGGTACAGTTTATTGATAAAATCCCTGGGTCTAGAGTTTTCTTTGTTGGAAGATTTTAAATTATGTCTTCAATTTTTCAAGTTGTTTTAGGACTATTCAGATTTTCTATTTATGTGTCAATTTTGTATGTTTGGATTTTCTAGAAATTTTCCCCTTTTATCTAATTTTTTCATTTTCTTTTTTATAGAAAATTTTATTATATTTGAAATCTCCTATTATATTCTTGCATTGTTCCTTTTATTTTGCTGATCCTTTTTGTTCTGCATATTTTTTCTATTTAAATCATTTCTATGGTTATCATTTTTCTTTTCTTTTAAAATTTTCTTGGGTTTAACTGTTAGCTCTTTTTCAAATTTTTGAATGGTTGATTTATATCTTTTCTTTTTTATGTATTAAAGACTAATTTTCCCTCTCTGCATTACGCTTCAGTTTTTACCGGTTTTATCATCCAAATGAAACTATTTTTTTTATGTTCCATTTGATTTCTTCTCTGACTCATCAGTATAATTCTTATTTGCCAAACATACAGATATTTTCTCTTGATTTTTTTTTTTAATTGTGGATTTCTGGATTAATTCCATTGTGGGTAGAGAACATACTCTGATTTTAATACTTTATAATTTATTGAGTCTTCTCCGGTCAATTATTTGTCATAAAGGGTTTGTATATACTTGAAAAAATGTGATTAAAATTGTTTCTTCCTGTATATCATTTACTGGGATAAATGTATTAAACTATGTTTGCCTGGGCGCAGTGGCTCATGCCTGTAATCCCAGCACTTAGAGAGGCTGAGGCAAGAGGTTTGCTTGAGTTTGAGACCAGCCTAGGCAACATAGCAAGACCTTGTCACTTCAAAAACCAAAACAATTAGCTGGGTGTGGTGGCATATGCCTATAGTCCCAGCCACTCAGGAGGCTGATGCAGAAGGATCAGCTGAACCCAGGAGGTCGGGGCTATGGTGAGCCATGACTGTGCCACTACACTCCAGCTTCCAACCTGGGTGACAGAGTGAGATTCTACTAAAAAATAATTTATAGGGCAACCCCCTCGGGTCCCCTCCTGCTCTGGGAGCTTTTCTATCCTCTCAATAAATCCTGCTTTCTAAAAAAAACAATTATATATATAATATAAACAATTTTATATATATATAAAATTTATATATATATATGGATATGGATTTGTCTACTTTTCCTGTATTTCCAACATTTTTCATTTTCCTTTATATTTCTAATAATGCTTTTTTTCATGATGCTAATTTAACTACATTGGTTTTCTTTTGGTTAATGTGTACATAGTTTTTCTCTCTCATTCAAAACTTTCCCTATTTTTATATTGGAGGTTTCTTTTAGGCTGCATATTTTAATCCAGTCTGAAAATATTTGTTTTTTAAAATTATTGTATCAAATCCACTTACATTTAAATTATTAAAGCTATGTTTGGGTTTCAAACTACCATGATAATTTTTGTTAATTCTCAATGGTAGGTAGTGGCCTGCAAAAGTTCTCAAACTCTTCTTTTTCTTACTTAAGCATATTAAGTATGTCTATTTTAATATCTGCGTCGGATAACATCATTATTCGTATTGTCTGTAGATTCATTTGTATCATCTATTAGTTCTGTTGGTTTGGGCCAGATTGTCTTGTCTCTTTACATGTTTGGTTATTTCTTAGAACATTATTTAATGTTCTACATTAAAATTATTAGAAACAATGTGAGACCTTACATGTTTGAAATATTCAGGTATTTTTCCAAAATGGATCAATTTCATTTAAAATCTGAGATTGAAATGATTCAAGTCTGGACTTTGATGTTATCTAGGAATATTGTATACTTCCTTTTATTTCTGAGTGGTAACACCTTGGAGTCTCAATCCCTTGTATAGAATTTTGATATAGCCTCCCCTCTTCAGTGGGTTCTGGACTACAATTCATGTCCTCTTAGATCTAGTAGGCTCTCAAACCTTTCTTTAGCCTTTCAACTATGTATTCTGGAATCAACCTCAACTTCTAGGCCTACCTCTCTAAATTCCTTCTTATCCTGTATCTTATTTCCATAATACTCCACTCTGTGTTTGAAAAATTGGGGGCATTTGGGATCTCTAGCTTGATGTCTTTTATCAGTTTCACAATCTTTAAAATAATTTGTACAACTTTTTTAGTACTTTCTACAAATGTTGATTCTTTTTACCTAATACATCATTACAAGAAGTAAAATTCCCTATTTTAATAGACTTTTAAAAAGTTTTCAGTAATAATATATTTAATTTCCTGCAGATTTTTGTTCCATATTGGTAATTTTATATCACTTCTTCTTCTATAGATGCAACATCTTCTTGTATATCTCCAAAGATTCCCATTCTTTTTTAAATTAGTTTTTTTGGGGTTATTTTATTCCTTTAATAGCCTGTATTTCATCTGATATTGATTTCTCTTTTCTGTGTATTTTAATGTTGATCTTTTATGTTGCTTACTTTCCTTGCAAAATCTAGTGATTCTTCATTATATGCTTATTATTTAAAAAGAGAAAATACATTAAAAAGTCTGATATCTGCAGAGATAGGTAGGACTTGTGAATGTTGCAGGCTTCATTTAGAATTTTTTAAAGAGCAGAATATACACAATATAAATACTTGTCCTTTTTTTCTGGGTTGGTCTTGCCTGTTGGGTGGGAATCAGTAAGGTTTACTCTTTTGAAGACATCTGAATAATTCTTCATTCCGTCTTTTTTTTTTTTCTGAGTCCAAAGTTTGTGTTCTTATATCTGTATTTCTTTGCAACAGTACATTAAGTTGTAACTTTATCTGCTCTTTTTTAACAGTTACTATTTTCCACCACTTTCTATTTCTATCCTTTGTAAATTTGTTAAAATCCCTTATACACTGGTGGACTCTTTTTCTATTGTGGAGAAGTATCAGTTTGGATTTTGTATTAATAGTCTATTGCTGCCATAACAAATTACCACAAGTTTAACAACATAAAACAACACAAATTTCTTATTTTATAGTTCTGTGATTTAGAAAGTCAGTAGGGGTCTCACCAGCCTAAAGTCAAAGTGTCAGCAGGCCCATATTCTTTACTGGAGGTTATAAGGGAGAAATCATATTGTTGCTCGTGTGAGTTGGTGGCAGAATTTGATTCCATGTGGTCGTAAGACTGAGCTACCGTGTACTTAGTGAGGGCCATTCCAAACTTCTTGAGGCCACCCACCTTCCTTGTGTCATGGCCCTTTTTCTTTAACTTCAACACTAGCAACAGTTAGAAGAGTTTTTCTCAGGCTTCAAATTGCTCCTGTTTCTTCTTTGTCATTTTATCTCTATGGCCAACTCTTCTGACTTCTTCTCCTCTTTTTAAGGACCAATGAGATTACATTGGGTTTACCCAGATAATCCAGGATAATCTCCCTATTTTAAAATGGGCTAATTACTACCTCAATTCCATCTGCAATCTTAATTTCATTTTGCCTTGTAGTGTAACACATTCACAGAAGAATAAGACCAGGGGTGAGAATCATGGGGACCAAAATTCTGCCTACCAGAAATTGCAATCAGCCCACCATGTGCACCAAATACTTCCTCTTCTTTCTTTTTCCAAGATTCTTCTGTTTCAGAGAAACCATATTCTTCTAAATTCCTTATTTTTCACCATTTACAGTCTCTCTCTTATATGCAGTATTCCTCCATTCTCATGAGTAGATAATTTTCTCTCTTTTCTCTGTCTTTCCCTAGGTACTCTTATTATTATTATTATTATTATTATTATTGTGAGTAGTAGTAGTAGTAGTAGTCGTAGTAGTATTTTGGGTTGGGGTTTGACTCTTTTGCCCACGTTGGAGTACAATGGCACGTTCGCAGGTCACTGCAGTCTCCAACTCCTGGGTTTAAGCAATCCTCCCTTCTCAGTTTCCAGTCTCCAGAGTAGCTGGGATTACAGGCACACGTCAACATATCCAGTTTTGGGGGTTTTTTTTTTTGGTCAAGACAAGGTCTCCCTATGCTTCCCAGATGGGTCTCAAACTCCTGGGCTCAAGTGATCCTCCTGCCTCGGCCTCCCAAAGTTCTGGAATTACAGAAATGAGCCACCACACCCATCCAGCACTCTTATTTGTATAAGTAGCTTCAATTACTATCTATAAACCAGTGACCTTCAGATCTCTTCTCTGAACACCAGATTTATTATAAAACTGCCTACTTGGCATTCCTACTTGGATATTTCATAGTCAAATAAATTTTAATAAATCCAAAATTACTCATGATTTTCTTCTTTACTCACCCATCTTCAACTTGCCAGTCTTCCACCTTTTTTCATCACTTACTGGCCTCACAATCCCAATACGTTATGCAGACCAGAAATGTAGTAATCATCTTTTATATTTCCCTCTCCCTCATAATTCACCTTCGTCAGTCATTAATCTAGTGATTCTTTATATCAACTGTCCTTTGATGTTTCCACTTTGTGTCCCTGTCATATATGCAGGCCACCATCTCACTCCAAGCCTCTGCAGTTTACTCTGCCTGAAACAACTTTATTTGTGGTTTAGCCTGATTTTTTTGCCTAGTTATGTTTTACTTACCCTTTAGACCTCTGATAAATGTCACTTTCTCAGGAAAGCTCTCCACAAATCCCAGGGCTGTCATAATATTCTATACTTGTCATTCATATTACTTACCACAAATATCAGTGATTGATAAATTATGTAACTTTATAAAATAAA
The DNA here is from genome assembly GCA_963574415.1 of Tarsius wallacei. NCBI lineage: Eukaryota > Metazoa > Chordata > Mammalia > Primates > Tarsiidae > Tarsius > Tarsius wallacei. Next base: position 25,420 of record CAUYQG010015210.1, on the reverse strand, counting down.
CCTTTATTGTAGACAATTTTATATTTTACAGAAAAGTTGCCAAGATACTACAGAAACTCCATATATCCCTCGCTCTTTTTGCCCTGCAAGTGTTAATATCTCATATGACTATGCTATATTTATTACAACCCGGGAATTCACATGAGTACAATATTATTACCTAAACTCCACAGTTTATTGGAATTTTAATAGTTTTTCTCTTTTGCCCTTTTCCATTTCCAATATTCCATTCAGGACGTCATATTGCATTTGACCGTCATGTTTCCATAGCTTCTTCTAGTCTCTGCCATTTTCTCAGATTTCTTATTCTCGGAGACCTTGCCATTTTGAGGTGCACTGGTCAAGCATTTTGTGCAATTCTATTAGTTTAAATGTGTCTGGTCTCTTTTTCCTCATGGTTAGACTAAGGTTATAGGAAAAAGGCCATCGAGGTGAAGTGCCCTTTCTCTCCCATGATATTGGGGACACATATCAATATGACCTATCTATCCTAGATGTTTTTCACCTGGATCACTTGGCTGAGGTAATGTTTGCTAGACCTCTTTAAAGTTATTTTTTTCTCATCTGTACAATAAATCAAAAAAATTAGCCAGACGTGGTGGTACATGCCTATGGTTCTAGCTACTTGGAAGGCTGAGGTGGAAGCATTGCCTGAGCCCAGTAGGTTGAGGCTGTGGCAGCTGTGAACATGCCACTGCACTCTGACTCAAAAAAAAAAGTTACTTTTTCTCCCATTTCATTCTCCACTCTTTGGAAACAAGTCACTAGCACAGCTCATAATCAAGGGGTTGAAAGTTAAGTTCTTCCTTGAGAAGGGAGTGTCTACATAAACTATTTAAAATTCTTCTGTATGGGAGATTTTTCTCTTCTCCCCAAATTATTTATTTAGCCACTTATTTAGATCAGTATGGACACATGGATATTTGTTTTATTCTTTGTGTTACAATCCAATGCTATTTTATTTTGTTGTTCAAATTGTTGCAGGTTTAACAACTGCGAAGTGTACTTTTTTTTTTTTAAAGAGGTGGGATCTCACCATGTTGCCCAGGCTGGAGTGCAGTGGTTATTCACAACTGTGCTCTCATCATGCTCTATAGTCTCAAATTTGTGAGCTCAAGCAATTCTCCTGCCTCAGCCTGCTGAGAAGCCAGACTACGGGTGCACATTATCATGTCTGGCTCTGGAGGTGTAATTTTTTTTTTTTTTTTTTTGAGTTGGAGTCTCACTCTGTCACCCAGACTGTAGTGCAGTGGCCACTCCCGGCCACTGCAACCTCAACCTGATGGGCTCTGGCGATCCTTCCACTTCAGCCTTCCAAGTAACTAGAACTACAGGCGCGCACTACCATGCCTGGCTAATTTTTTTGATTTATTGATGAGGTCTCGCCAAGTTGCCAAGGCGGGTCTCGAATCCATGGGCTCCGGCAATCCACTCACCTCAGCCTCCCAAAGTGCTGGGATTATAGGCCGAGCCACCAAGCCCAACTTGAGTATTTTTTATAGAATCAACATAGTGGTGACAAATTCCCTCAGCGTTTGTTTTCTATGGAGGACTTCATTTAGTCTTTATTTATGAAACTTAGTTTTGCAGGGTACAAAAACCTTGGCTGACTGTTATTCTGCTTGAGGAGATAGAAGATGAAGCCCCATTCTTTTCTGGTTTGTAGAGTTTCTTCTGAGAAGTCTGCTGTTAGTCTGATAGGTTTAACATTGTAAGTTATTTGAAGATTTTGTCTCATTGCTCTTAAAACTCGTTCCTGCATCTTAACTTTGCATGACCAGATGAGTATATGCCCTGGGGATAACCTTTATGCAATGAATCTTCTAGGAGTTCTTGGGCTTCTTGTATCTGGATGTGTAGATATCTGTCAAGGTAGCGAAAATTTCCTTCATTATTCATTCAAATTGATTTTCCAAACTTGTTGCTTTCTCTACTTCCTCAGAAAAGCCCGTGGTTCTTAGATTTGGGCATTTTACACAATTCCTCATTTCTTGGAGACAGTTTCATTCTCTTGTTTCTTTTTTCTTTATTATTGTCTGATTGGGTTAATTCAAAAGCCTTGTCTTGAAGTTTTGAGATCCTTTCTCCTATTTGTTCTAGTTCACTGTTAAAACTTTCCACTGCATTTTGTATTTTCCTGAATGATCCTTTCATTTCCAGAATTTCAGGTTTTTTTAAGGTATCTATCTCTTTGGAAAAATTTATATTCATGTTCTAAATCTTTTTTTTAAATTTCTTTATGTTAGTTTTCAATTTTCTCTGAAGTTCATTGATCAATTTTATAATCAATCTTTTGAATGTATGTCTGTGATTTAAAAAATTTAAATTTTGGTTAGGGTGTGTTGCTGAAGAGATGGTGTTTTGCTTTTTGGGGGGGAGTGTTGGAAAACCCTGTTTTTTCTTATTTTCAGAATTATATTTCTGGTTCCTTCTCATTTTAGTAGACTATTTCTACTTGAGGTTGGCAGGGGGCTTACTTAGGCACTATAGTGTTCTCTTGGTTGTTTATAGCCTTGGTATGGTGAGTTTCTCAATTGCTAGCTGTGATTGTCCTGTGCTGGGTACTTGTGCTGACTCACGGTGTTCTGCGTGGTTGGAGTAGCTAGAAAAGTGATTTTAGCTGGAGTTTGGGTCAAGCATTCCCCAAAACTGAAGTATTATATCTGATATGGTGGGCTGTGATATTGACCTGTGGCCAGGATGTAGCACTCGTAGGAGAAAGTCAGCTGCCCTAGTGACCATGGGCTTTCTCCTTGGTGAATACTGTTCCAAGGAATTACCCAGTCAGCCTCAGAAATCAATTGGATTTTTATACACCAACAACAAATAGGCTGAGAACCAAAGGAGCTGAAGCACTCCACAAGTATGCACTCTTGGCTATCTCAGTGGGGATCAGGAGAGCGTCCCAGGCACCAGCCTAATACTGATGTGCAAAGCAGGCACAGAAGAGTTCACAAGGGGAGTTAGAGGTTGCCATGGCAATTTGTCCCACCAGGCTCCTGTCTTGACTTCAGGCAAGCTGTAATCCGAATGTCAAGGTACAGCCATCCTTGGCCTCAGGTGTTCTCAGGCAACCTGCCCAGCCAGGTCCTGTATGCAGCAGTGGAGTTTGCCCCTCGGAGCCCATCCCCTTCCAGGCTGCCTGGAAATAAGCTGTAAGGACCACAAGAGTTGAGTTCCTGGGAAATGGCAGCCAGCACTGCTCCAGACTTTTTCCTGCACTCTATGGCAGAGCGTGACTGTGGGTCAGGCAGTTTCCCATGAGGGGTTGAAGTCCTGCAAGGCTCAGGGACTCTGCAAGTTCATATCAGGAGCACAGAACTCCTGAATTCCCCTCATTCACCTCCTTCATTGACCAGAGGTTGTGGTAAACTATGCTGGTACAGGTGAGAGTCTGGCCAGTTCCTGTCCAGGTCGATGGATTTTGTTCATCTTTGCTAAACATTAATCGTACTTCTTGTCATTAGAAGATTAAAAATGCAGTTGCAAACAAAAAGAGATCAGTGAATAAACAGAAAATTAAAATAGAGTATCCATGCTCTAATAGCAGTAAGAATTTGGAAGAATTACTTTTTAGTTAATAGGTTAAGAACTAAAAAAGAATATTCCAGATGAAGAAACTAACAGGTGAAAAGCTATGGAAGTAAGTTTGAAAGTGCATTTTGAAACTGCAAAATGATAGGCCAGGCAGAGTGGCTTATGCCTATAATCCCAGCACTTAGGAAGGTGGAGGTGAGAGTATTGCCCTAGCTCATGGGTTCAAGACCAGCCTGGGCAACTTGGTGAGACCTCATCTCTACAGTAAATCAGAAAATTAGCTGGGTATGGTGGTGCATGCCTGTAGTTCCAGCTACTTGGAAGACTGAAGTGGAAGAGTCACCTGAGCCCAGCAAGTTGAGGCTGTGGTGGCCATGGGCGTACCCCTGAACTCCAGCCTGAGAGACAGAGTGAGACTCCAACTCAAAAAAAAAGAGAAAGAAATTGCAAATTGTTAACCAGGACATCCTGCCTTTGCAAATGTAGCTCAGTTAGTTTGATGCCCAATTTTAAATCCTAGGGAGCTCCAAAGTCTTGTAGAAAATTTCAGTGAGTTTCTTGGACCAGGAGTGGGAGCAATGTTTAATGGTTAATTCTAGCTCCAAATTCCTGCTTTCTGATCATTTGGATTATGCCCATTCTACACACATCTCAGTGGTCATTGCCCCCAATTACATCTAAACAAACAAATAAAAACATTTTTTTTAAACGTGCAGGTGATGATTTTCTTGATTAATTTTCTGGATAATTTGAGAATGAATGAGGGTAATCCACAACAAATGTGGATTGTTGAAACTGAATATTACACACTTCTATCCAACCAATTGTTTGAGTGTTTTGTTCTGCTTCTTCACTATATACTACCTTCTTAATTGTTTTTATCCTTCTTATGTCTCTTCTATATTCCTTCCCTCCTGGATGGTCTTAAGCACACCAGACTTTCTCTATACATTTGACATAGTCATTTATCTCATCTTATCTCATTTCCTAATATGCTTTATCTTCTCAAGTCAAAAATAGAGTAAGTTGGATTTTCTTTTATTTTTATCAAAACATAATGGGTAATTCACATAAATTATTTTTGTAACTGATTTAATAAGTGTCTTTATCATTCATACTCATGGGATGATTCAGCAAAAACAAGGAGCAAAAAGAAGCAACACTGTATATAAACAACTTTCATGACCAAGTTAGATTACTAACAAACAAGAACTAGAGAAAGAATTGAATTTTTTTCCTTTTTTTGCCTTGAAAAATTTGTACATTTTATTTCTAATCTTTAATAGGAGTTGCATTTGTTGGGTTTAATCAAATTTATCTGATCCTGTGCAGTCTGCTTCTTGGTGATTTTAATTCTGTTTCTTTCATAGCCTCTTTTCTGTTTTCCAGTGCCATGCTTGGGGTTCATTTCATTATTATTCCACATTTATATGCTTCCTTTCAGTGAAGACATGGATTAGACTCCCATTCTTATGCAGATGACACTCAGATGTATTTGTAGATTAGTTCTAATTGTTGCTCCATTTCTGACAGTTTATTAGTTTCTCATGAAGACATAGAGACTGAATGTGCAGTTAAATATTATTAAACTGAACTACTCATCGATAGTTTCAGATGCAGACTTAAATAGGTTTTATCATTCACTTTCAGATACTTGTGTGTGTGTGTGGTTCATGACCAACTGTCAAAAATCTGAGAATTCTAATTCATTCAAGGAATAGTATTTGTACCCACTAATTTTTAAATTAATAATAGCTCTTTGATATTTAGGTAAGTAATTCAGCATTTTTTCAGGTATATAGTATATCTAAAATTTTTTAAATAACAAAATGAAACGAACGTATGGAAAAATGTTATATCTATATTTCTAGACATTGCTTAAATCCTTATTTTGTGTTTAGATTGTTATGGAATAAACTACAATGTAGGATTTCACTTCACCATAACATAGTAAACATAACTTTGTGTATAACTTTCCTTCCTATTCACCATTAAGTGTTTGCTTCCCAGAAAGGCAGAGGAAGATAAAGTGAGTCTGAATGTACACCTTCAAAGTAAATCCAAATATTGTACAGAAAGACTAAATTCCTGACACTCAATAAAAAAATCTCTATCTTATTTAATGGAATTCTATTTTCTGTATGAAAACTCCTGGTATGAAATTGCTTACTCTTTTTTCTTTCATTTTTTTCTCCACAGTTCCTATTTATGTCCATCAAAACAATAACACTCTACTAATGGTAGTCTTCTTGCTTGTTCTACTTTCTTTTTTATAATATATTTCTACCAAGCTTTATCCATATTTTACAGTAAAAATTTTTTGGCCGTGGCTGAAAACTAAGCCCCCAACCCTTTTAACTTGTAGGGTATTTTTTTCTTTCTAGGGTATTCAGTTAAGTATTTTACTTTCATTTGTAAAATAGTTTTACAACATTGGAAATAAATATTCTCAGTTTAATTTGATATGGCCTCTGTGATTCTTATAATTTCTATCTGAGTAATTAATATCCTGAGCTATTTTATTTTCTCAAAGTCAATTTTTCATTAGTGCGTTATTTTATATCAAAGCATATACATCTGCCAATATGGAGATGCTTTTTGTTAGCAAATCCCTAAAGTATTTCAACTCAACCATCACTACTGATAATAATCACATATTGATTTCAAAAGATAAGGTTCTATAAAATGTTACCATGGAAATGGACCTAGAATTGCTTAAAATCAATTTGCTCTTCATTTCTTCAAGAACCATAGGTGAAAGACTCCCAAATTATAAGAAGGGGAAAATAAAATGTATAAATAAAACAATTCCTTTTCTATACCACTTCCTAAGAATAGCATTTTCTGATCTGTTACCTACCCTCATCACCTTTCCTAATATGTTACTTACTCCCATAGCATTTTGTAAATATAGCTTTATCTGCCAGTTTTGTATTTCTCTTTACTTGTAGAGTACAATCTTTATGAGGACATGGACCTTGACTGCCTTGTTCATCTTTCCATCTGCAGTGTTTCAAACAGAATATGCATTTACTTAATGCCTTGTGGAGCTCATGATTTTTCAAAATAAAAACTGTGCAGAGCTCAGTTTTCAGAAATGAATTTAAAATGTATTATCTGTTATTAAATATGTACAATTTACCAGAAAAATTACAGTTATTGTAAAATATAAATAGTCTTTTTTCTTTGTTTTTTGAGTTGGAGTCTCACTCTGTGACCCAAACTGGAGTGCAGTGGCCACTCCTGGCCACTGCAGCCTGGACCTGCTGGGCTCCAGAGATTCTTCCACCTCAGCCTTCCAAGTAGCTGGAACTACAGGCATGCACTACCATGCCCAGCTAATTTTTGATTTATTGTAGGGATGAGGTCTCGCCAAATTGCCCAGGCGGGTCTCGAACCCACGGGCTCAGGCAATCCACTCACCTCAGCCTCCCAAAGCACTGGGATTACAGGCTGAGCCACCGAGCCCGGCCAAGAATAGTCATTTTTGGCAAAAAAAAATTTTGATTTAATAGTTTGCTAAATAAAAGTTCTTGAATATAAGATTATACTTGTGTTTAAATGCAGAAAATATTTGCTCAGTAGATCATAACAAATATTAATTACTCTTTGGGGCATTAATCATACATTGCTGTGATGTAACTGCTTAATATCAGTTTATAACATACATAGAAATTTTAAGTATTCAATTCTTATTGAAGTTTACATAACTATAATAAGTCTAGTCCTCTCAAACAACCAACCTTCAATTTTTCTAATCTGTAATGGTTAATGTGCTGATGTCACTAGCTTGGAACACAAAATAAATTTACATTTTAAAATTAAAATTTAATATCAAAGCACTCTGTCACGACTCTCTTTTTTCCTTTCTACAACTTAGTCCCAGGAGACAGTATTTTGCCTCTAGGAGAGTATAAAGTTAATAGCAAAACAGCTTTAGGCGGGTCCTTAGGGAGGTATCCTAGATGGAAGCATTGCCATCAGAGGAGGTGACAACTCCATGTGTAATATTGCCCCTGAAGACTTTCCTTTGGGATAAGATGTGGAGGTGGAAGACAGTAATATTGATAATCCTGACTTTGTGTAGACCTAGGCTAATGTGTATGTTTGTGTCTTACTTTATAACAAAAAAAGTTTAAAAGTTAAAAAAAACAGAGAAAGCTTATAGAATAAGCATATAAAGAAATAAAATATTTTATATAGTTGTTCAGTGTGTTTGTGTTTTAAGCCTCGTGTTGTTACAAGAGTCGAATGTTAAAAACTAAAAAATTTTATAAAGCAAAAGTTATGGTAAGTTAAGAGTAATTTATTATTAAGAAAGAAAAATATTTTTTTAAACAACTTAGTGTAGCCTAAATTTATAAAGTCTACATTAGTGTATAGTATTGTCCTAGGCCTTCACAATCACTCTCTGTTCATTCACTGACTCACCTAGAGCAATGTCTAGTCCTGCAAATTCTGTACAGGTTATGTACCCCATAAAGGTATATCATTTTTTTCTCCTTTGAATCATATTTTTGCACTGTCTTTGTTTCTATATGTCTAGATACACAATTACTTATCATTGTGTTACAGTTGCCTACAGTTTTAAGTGCAGTAACATGCTGTACAGGTTTGTAACCTAGATGTGTAGGAGGCGCTACAATCTAGACTTGTGTGTAAGTATGCTCTATAATGTTTGCACAATAACCAAATTGATTAACAACACATTCTCAGAACCTATCCCCATCACTAAATAATGCATAAAATCAGGGAATGTGATGCCTCCATCTTTGTTTTTCTTTCTCAATATTGCTTGTCTTGTCCAGGGGAACAAAATGTCACAGTGGAAACTCAGGCTATCAGCCTTGTTGCAAAGTGTGGATGGTAAGGATGGAGTTCATATACCACTGACAGGGGCTGGGCAAAAAACAGTTAGAGAGAAATCTGAAGCATGTGGTTATCACTTGCCCTGGCCTGCCTCTGTGAGATCTAGGATAGTTTCCCTTCCTGAATGGGATGTAGCCTCACCATGTATTTCAATATCCAAATCCCACTGACTGCTGAAGGCTGTCCATCTTTAAGTACAGACATTTATCCATTTCCAGTCATTTCATCTTTGTCCCTAAGAATACTTGTTGTCTTTTCTCACAGGGCCCAATGAGAAACCCTTAAACAAGTAAATCTTTCATTGGCATATCTTCCATGATTAGGGCCATTCTGACTTGGTGTACTTCACAAGATTTGAGCTGTATGAACTCATTTGTTGTCACATAGTTACATAGTTATTTGAATATCTAACTTCCCAAAGTAAAAGATTGAGTTTCTAGAAGCTATAGAACTTGATATTATCTGTTTTGTTCATTACATCTTGTGCAGAAGAAATATAGTGAATGCCAAGTTACTCTCAGACAAAGTCAAGTTACTCTCTGACACTATGAATGTATTCTTATTCATGGCTAATGAGCAAGGAAATCAGTGTAGATATTTTAAAAAATAGAAACATAATTACTTTTACTAGGGGCAAGACTACAGTGTTTCCTAATTCACAGATGAGCAACAACATAAAGGAAATACTACAAATACATTTGAATTCAATTTTATTTTTCTAGTGGATTCATCATTTTCCTTGTCACATGTGCCCATAAACAGTTGTAATAATAATAATTACATTTCTCAAAGATAGTAAAGGCCTCATTGGACAAAAATATAACTTCCAGACTTTACTAACTTCATTGTACTTCTTAGAAGAAGCCATCAGAGCACTTAGATAACTGTATGACATAACCATATAATCATGTTAGGCCTATTAGAGACCACAGGTGACATAGTTCGACTATTTAATTTTATAAAAAAGAAACTGAACTCCAAATGGTTTGAATTTGCTCCAGTGCAAACACTAAGTTGAAGGTGCAGGGATAATCGAAGATAAAAGAACTACAAAGTTATTTGGCCTTTATCCTAATGACTCCCTTAAAAATATAAGCTATCATATTTCTCATAACAAAGAAGTGTTCACTGCTAGAAATATTTTAACAACTCTAAGACATAGCCTCAGAGAAGCAGACAATAGAACTCACTTGCTCACACAGCATTAACGAATCCTTGGTGGGTTAAAACTTTCAACAAAGGGTAGAAACTTTAATTGCTACTAAATCCAAAGGGAGGGGAAAAAAGGAAAACACAAACCAGAACCTTATCTTTGTGGTTACTCTCAGTATTTCAGTCACTTGCTCACTCTTTCATTCATTGAACGTCTTTCATATGGCAGCACTATTCTATGCCCTGTTGATATCATGGTGAACAAAAACAAGTTCTTGCTTTCATGCTGCTGACATTCTAATGATGGAAGACAATAAATAAGCAACTTTTTATATGTAAGTGTATGTGTGTGTATATGTGAAGGTAATTCTTAAGAAACTAAAGTTTAGAGAGCTTAGTCAAACTAAGCCATTTATAAAATGCTATTTGAGCAGAAACTTCTACCAGGTAAGAAAAATAACAAGTGTTAGGGTTTTAAAGTGGTAAGGAGTTGCAAGTAAGTGAGTGGAAAAAGCTTTATGAAATTTACAAATCCTGAGAATCATTGGCACAAAATCACAAATGTTCTTCAATATTATAGAAATTTGTGAAGGAGAAAGTCAAGAAGAAAAATTCAAGAAGAGAGTAAAAGGGATACTTTAGGTCACAAGGGACCCAGAGACAAATACAGACAGTTACTTGTTGGTATAGTCTGTGCAAAAAGAATCCTTAGCCTGTGAATCTTATCCTTACTCAACCAAAACATAAGGTATCAGCTTGTCTTCCTTGTGTAGTTGAAATATTATACCTAGCACAAGTCTAAATGCCTGAAGGTTACAGTTAAAGCAAAACATATTTCATTCTACTTAACCTTATTCCTAATATTTTTCAAGGTGTAGTTAACAATGTGTTTGACCCGAGGAAAACATAGGAATGTGCTGATAGAGTGGCTAAGAATAAATCTTTTTTGACTCTGTTCCCACACTTATATCAGTTTTAACAGTATTTCACAATGTCTTTGTGTATATTGATTCATTGTATTCCATAAACAAAACTGTAAAATGTGTAAGGGATCTTTTTTATCTTCTTTTTTAAACACACAAGTGGCATGTGAGTAAAACAAGAACATTATAAAATAGCAGCCCTGTCTAAGGCAGTAGGAGTTAAGTCAATCATAGATATAGAAAGTATGAATAAACAGCAAATTTATGAATTCATTATAAACTTTTCAAATCAAGATATTAACATCTTTTTTTATTATATCTATTTTTCTCAGCATTTACTCAGAAATTTTAGCTTAACTTATCAAATATACCACCTTAGTATATGTACTGTAATCACAATTACTTTTTCCTTTGTGTTACTAAAGGCTACATTGAGGTAGAATATTTGTATTAAAAATATATGAACTCGATATAATTTAACACAAATACCAATTTGTCTACCTTGATAAACAGACATATATAAAGCTCATGCAAAAATAAATATTATAGTACAATAAAGGAAATTATGAAATTGAACAATGGGAGATTTGTATTATCAATATTAAAAATGATTAATAAGCAGGTAATACAGAGGAATAATCATAGATTGGTAAAACAGTGCAAAAATAATAAGGACTCAGACCCATGAATGGATTTCTTTTATGTGTATTTGAGCACATATATATAAATATAAATATAATATAAATTACATTTTGAATTACTGGGGAATGAGATAGAATTTACTATTATCCTTTACCTTGAACCATACAAAAATAATTTGCAGATAAATAAAAAGTTTAAATATAACAAAACAAAATTATGAAAGTATGAGAAATAAATAAGTTGATATTTCAAGCTTACGTTTGAAGAAACCTTTCCCAAGCATGACATCACAGACAGAACCTAAAAAAATATATAAATAGATTTACATACATTTTTAAAAGATTGCAGAAAAAATAAATTCAAAGCAAAATTAAATAGAAGCCATAGGAAAATATTTGCAGTACACATAAAATGGGTAATATTGATAGTACACAGGAAGCACCTATAAGTCAATAAGGAAAAGGCACTTGAAACAGAAAATGTGTACACAAAGAAAAATCAGAGCAAAACAAATAGAGACAGCAATGAAACTTCTGTTAAGTCATACTAGAAATGCAGAGAAAATTGAAATTAAAATGTTGACATCCAGCCGGGCTCGGTGGCTCAGCCTGTAATCCCGCACCTTGGGAGGCTGAGGTGAGTGGATTGCCTGAGCCCGCGGGTTCGAGACCCACCTGGGAAACTTGGCGAGACCTCATCTCTACAGTAAATTAAAAAATCAGCCGGGCATGGTAGCGCGTTCCTGTAGTTCCGGCTAATCGGGAGGCTGAGGCGGAAGGATCGCCAGAGCCCAGTGGGTCGAGGTTGCAGTGGCCAGGGGCGGCCACTGCACTCCAGTCTGGGCGACAAAGTGAGACTCCAACTGAAAAAAAAAAAATGTTGACATCCTTGACAGAATGACAAAAGCACAATGGTTGATGCTATTTGGTAAGAGTGGGGGACACCATTGTTCTCATACTGTTTTGAGAGTATACTGGGCAAATTTGGGGGTAGTAATTTAGGAGTATTCATCACATTTTAAAAACATATTGTGACTAAGTAATCTTTTTTCCTAAGAATTCATTCTTCAATAATAACACGTATAAAGCAAAAACATAAAGATATAGGCACCAATATGTACATTTATATATTATGCTTTATATCTGCAAAAACAAAAACAAACTTTCACTAGTATGGAAAAACAAACAACCACAAAATCTCAGCAGCTTACATGAATACTTTTTCTATTCAATTATGTTATAATCTGGTTTCTATGGGTGAAGTGCTGCAACTCTGCTCAAATATGTCTGTTCCATTTGTGTGTCTTCTTATTCTCACTCAAGGATTAAGGAAATCTCCTAATCATCATGCATTATTTTCATAGTGGAATGCTGTGAAAAATGTGCAATAAATCTATCAACTACTGTTTATACTGTTAAGATCTATGAAAAAATCTCTATATATTGACAGTTGTCATAATACATGAAAAAATATGTTCAGGGACATATTTATAGAATTACTCAGTTTCCTAAAGCACACAAACAATAACCAAAAAATGCATCATACACTCACAAAAAGAAAATTACTGCAGTTAGACAATCTAACTGGTTAAGTTGCTGTCAGGTGTGGATAAAAACAGACCAGAAGACCAAAATATCTACAGGTTTCTTTACTTGTCATTATATGAGTGTGCCTTCTTTATTTTTATAGGAAAAGAAAATTATTCTTTACAAGGTTAAGCACATTTGTAAGGACTCTTCATCAGCATGAAGAGAGCACTTATTCTAGAATCTATTGAATAGCTATGACAAAGAACTTGGATATTTGCTTATTTATTAAATATGCCTACATCATGAAAACCACTGCACTAGGTGTTAACAAAGATGATAAACAAGACCTTGCCAAAGCATGCCAGAGAATTACCAAGCTGTAGGTACCACTCAGAAAAGCAGTATATCCTATGAGAAAGCTATATATATTAACTTCAAACTAATAATTTTGAGACTGCTATAAAATTGTCATTGCTATAAAGTTCTTAGTATCTTTGTAACTTCATTCTCTATCAGGCCACTGGCACTTAAACCCTTTTTTCAATGTGGTGTTCAAATAATGTGCTGTGAGCAACACAATCTATTACAGAACCCTGGGTGGAGGAATTAGAAACTCTACTTATAGAAAAATGGCATGTCAGCTTTGCTTTGTCTAAATGAATAGAATTTCTGCAGTAAATGTAAAAAAGAATAATATTCCAGACTCAGGAAACAGAATGGAAGATGTAGTAAACTATAAAGAGTATGGTACATTCAAAAAAGGACAAGAAGTGTGTTCTAGCACAAGTAATGTACAAAATGAGAAGACATTGTACTGGAAAAGAAATTTAAATCCTCACTGGAATTATTTTATATTCAGTGTTAAGCAATTTGTAATTTGTCTTATAGGAAATAGATATCAAGTTTTCATGTATTTAAATAAAAGAATCAAGTCTGTGTTTTAGAAAGATAAGTCTAGTAGCACTGAGGAGGATGGGAAAGGGAGAGAAGCTAGAGTCCTGAAATGGAGTTGTGTAGCTACTGTCAGTACAAAAATAAATAAATAAATAAATAAATAAATAAATAAGGAAAAAATCACTGGGCATTTGGGTGGAAGTAAAGACAGAAAACAAATATGTTTCAGAAAAGGAATATGTATGTCTTGAGAAGCTTTTCTGTAAGGCAAGGAGTTGGATGAGCTATTTAAGAAATGTTTAATTGAAAGTGTCCTAAAATATCTCATGGAATGTCCATCAGACAGAGTGAAAATTAATCTAGAAATCAAGAGACATGCCAAAGTCGGTGATGAAGATTTGAGAGCTATCAACACAGAAATGACAGTTTATATCATGAAAGTGAATGTTTATCTATTCAGAGAATATTGAACACATAGACAAGGAGCTATGAAATCATTTCGAATTACCCTGCTAAAGGGTCGGATGAAAAAAAAATAGAAGCAGTACAAATAATTTGGTAGAGCAGAGCTATTAAAACGCACAGGCAAACAAGAAAATTGAGTACTATGTAAGGGAAGCAGAGAAGTCCAAACAAAGCTTATCAATACTTTGCATTACTGCTGAGATATCAAGTATTTGAAAAATTAAATGAAGAGATACTATCAGATTTACCAACTAGAAGATCTTTGCTGGCATTAAGAAAGCAATTTTAACATTGTAATGACAGCAGACAAATACTTTTAAGAAAGAGTCAGGGAGAAGTAAATGGAGTAGTGGAGCCTAGAAGATTGAATGGAAAAAAAGAGTGAATGTCAGCTAATGGTGAAGGAGAAAAATATCATTTAGTGTCTTATCCATATACAAAAATATGATTTTATTGTTTAAAATATAGAAATCATACACACAAAATAAAATTTTAAATATTATAACTATTAAATCCCCACAACTTAATTATGTGAGTTGGAAAAGTGTTGTCTAAAGTAGATATTTGCTAAAATATACGCTAATGGGGGGAAAAACTAGTAAAGAAATCTGTATTCTAGTGATAAAAAGACAAAAAAACTTAGAGTCAGAGACCCTGTGGTAAAATTCTGACTTCTGTATACTAGCAGAATGACTTTGACCAAGTCAATCGAATTTTGGGATCTCAATAAACTGATCTTCAAAGTGATGATGAAAATACTTATGTAAAAACTCAAGTGCATATGAAACTATACATTTAACTGTTCATCGTTTTAAAAATAAAATTCATTGCCTGAACCCGCGGGTTTGAGACCCGCCTGGGCAAGCGAGACCTCATCTCTACAATAAATCAAAAAAAAAAAATCAGCCGGGCGTGGTAGCGCGCGCCTGTAGTTCCAGCTACTTGGAAGGCTGAGGCAGAAGGATCGCCAGAGCCCAGCAGGTCGAGGCTGCGGTGGCCGGGAGCGGCTACTGCACTCCAGTCTGGGCGACAGAGTGAGACTCCAACTCCAAAAAAATAAAAAAATAAATAAATAAATAAAAAATTAGCTGGGCGTGGTAGCGCCCCTGTAGTTCCGACTACTTGGAAGGCTGAGGCAGAAGGATCGCCGGAACCCAACAGGTTGAGGCTGGGGTGGCCGTGAGTGTGCCACTGCACTCCACCCTGGGCGACAGAGTGAGACTCCAACTAAAAAAAAAGTCACTTTTCTGACCACTCCGCCTCCTAAGGCTTTTTTTCTCCAGTGTGATCATTCTGTCTTCTTACCCTGCTCTAATTTTCTTCATTGCATTTGCCTAGGACCCTAATGAATTCCAGGCTCTTCTGTTTTCCTCTCCCACATTGACTCTGGCCACACAATTTACTTTGGCCACTGGGATCACAGAAGAAGTGGCCCAAGCAGAGGCCTGATGTGCACATGTACCTTAGGGTTTGTCTTTGGGGTCCCCCAGCACCAAGTGAGGAAGGCCAGGCTAGGAGAGGCCACATGGAGGGCAACAGAGTCACACCAGCCAACTGCCCCAGCCAACTGCCAGAGGTGTGAATGAAGCCACCGGCACCTGCAAGTTGGTGACAAATGCATGAATGAACCCAGCCATGCCATGTAAATCCACCAAGATCTCTAAATTTGACTCATTAGAAAAATCTGTGTCCTGTCTGCCCCAGTTGATCACCAGCCATGGCCAACTGAAATTCAACATCCTGTAACCTCAACATCCTCTACCCTTCTTTTTCTTCCCCCAGTTGATATTTTCTCCTCTATTCCATTTATTTGTAATGGCACCGATGTGTAACCAATCTTTTAAAGGTGATGGTTGGCCAGGCTCAGTGGCTCAGCCTGTAATCCTGTGCTTTGGGAGGCCAAGGTGAGTGAATTGCCTGAGCCCGCGGGTTCGAGACCCACCTGGGCAACTTGGCGAGACCTCATCTCTACAGTAAATCAAAAAATTAGCCGGGCGTGGTAGCGCGCACCTGTAGTTCCAGGTACTTGTAAGGTTGAGACGGAAGAATCGCTGGAGCCTAGCAGGTCGAGGGTGACAGAGTGAGACTCCAACTCAAATACATAAATAAATAACTAAAGGTGATGGTTAATTTTATGTATCAGCTTGGCGAGGCTATGATGCCCAGTTGTTTGGTCAAACACCCGTCTAGATGTTGCTGTGACTGTATTTTTTTTTAAAGATGTGATTAACATTTAAATCAGCAGACTTTGAATCAGGTAGATTATCCTCCATAATGTGGGTAGGTGGGCCTCATCTAACCAGTTGAAGGCCTTTAGAGACAACTCCCTTGAAGGAAAAAGGAATAATTCTCTCTTCAGCCTGCCTTTGAACTCAGGACTTGCAACACCAACTCCTGCTGGAATTTCCAGCCTGCTAGCAACCTTGCGGGTTTAGGACTTGCCCACACCTATAGTCAAGTAAGCCCATTCCTTAAAATAAATCTCTCTCTTTATACACACACACACACACACACACACACACACACTTTCTCTCTCACACATTCTACTGGCTCTGGCTCTGTTTCTCTGGAAAACCCTACTATGGGGTTTTCCTTGACATTCTCTCTGTCTCTCACTTCATAGCATTCACTCATTGGCTGCGTCCCATTGTTGCCATCTACAGACTGTCTCCTGCATCCACGCTTTCTCTGTCTCCACTGCTCCTGTCTTGGTTTAGGCACTCAGCATCTCACTCAGACTATTACAAGAGTCTGTGAGCCAGTCTCATTGCCTTGTTGCCTTCCAAAGCCCTGCCACCCCACCAGGAGACTTACCTTTCAAAGGCAGAAACTCGACCGTGTCACTTACCTCTAAATTGTCCCCGGGGCTTCCCCTCACCTAGGAGATACAGCCCCAACTCCCCAGGATGGCATGAAAGCTCTTTATCTGCCAACTCATGTTCAATTCCCAGCTCCAACACCAGGCGTAGTGGCTCACACCCATAATCCTAGCACTTTGGGAGGCCGAGGCAAGAGGATTGCCTGAACCCAGGGGTTTGAGACCCAGTGTAGGCAGCGTGGTGAGACCTTGTCTACAATAAATCACAAAATTAGCCGGGCATAGTGGCACATGCTTGTACTTCCAGCTACTTGGAAGGCTGAGGCAGAAGGATCGCCTGAGCCCAGCAGGTCAAGGCTGCAGTGACCGTGTGCATGCCACTGCACTCCAGCTTGGGTGACAGAGTGAGACGCAGACTTAAAAAAAAAATTCCCAGTTCTCTCTCTTACTCCCCTTACAAGTACCCTACCTTTCAGTCATATTTAACTAGTTGTCAATGTCCAAATGTGTCTTGTTCATATCATACCTTCATGCTTTTGCACATTCTGTTCCACCTGCTTGGAATGCCTCCTGCTTTGTCTGGAAAACCTTCTGACCTTCAACTCAAGCCCTGGCTCAGGGGTACTCTTTGTCCCGAAGCTGTCCTTGGGTGTCTAGTCATTATTTTTAGAATATGACAAAGATCTTATTATAAGCCTCATAGAACATATTAAATTTAACGTACTTTCCTGTATTTCCCGAAAGACAAGGGGCTCTTTGATGAGCCCTGTATCTTAATCATAGTTGGGTTCCCTAGCCCTAGTATCTTGTTTTGCTCATAGTAGCCACTCAAAAATGTTTGCTGGGTCCATTTTCATGGGTTAGACTTTGTACCCCTTGAAGGCAGAGACCATATGTTGTTCATCTTTGAATCTCTCCTCTCATAGAGTCTTGTACATAGTTGAAGCCCAATATAGGAAGTTTGAATTTATTTTCATTTTTATTTTTATTTTGAGTTGGAGCTTCACTCCATCACCCAGACTGGAGTGCAGTGGCACCCTCATGGCCACCACAACATTAACCTGCTGGGCTCCAGCAATCCTTCCACCTCAGCTTTCCAAGTAGCCGGAACCACAGACATGCACTACCACTCCTGGCTAATTTTTTATTTATTGTAGAGATGAGGTCTCACCAAGTTGCCCAGGCGGGTCTCGAACCCGCAGGCTCAGGCAGTGCTGGAATTACAGCTGAACCAGCGAGCCCGGCTGGAAGCTTGAATTTAAAAGATAATCTGCAGTTCTTTGGAGAAATACCATTATTTCATTTCTGGTTGCTGCCATATATGTCCACCATCATGGGATTCCCTGCTTAGTGGGATCACAATGAGTTTAAGTCTCTAAGCAAAGGTTCATGGAAAGGAGAAATCACTATCACTGGGAAAGAGGAAATAGAAACTGTCTTTTTAAAAAATTCATAAGCATGATCTCTATTTCTTATTCTTTCTTACAGTCTTCTGAAAAACATTTTTTTGTTCTTTTGAAATGCTTCAAACCCACAGAAAAGTTGAAAAAACTGAGCAATTTGAACATCCTGATGTCCCTCACACAGATTCACCATGTTCTTCCTCGCTCTCTCTCTACACACACCCACACACACACACACAAACACACACACACACACCCACACACACACACACACACACACACACCACACTTCCTTTTTGCCAAAAGCAGGCAGCTATCGTCATGGCATTTCACCCTTAAATGTGGCATCTTACATCAGTCAGAATAGGTACATTCTCTTATATCACCATAACACCATTATCAGCAAACCATTTCTACAAAATCATCTCACATGCTATCTGGACTCCAGGTTTTCCTTATTTCCCTCCAAAATATCCTTGGCAGTTTTTTTTTTTTTTTTTTTTTGAGTTGGAGTCTCACTCTGTCGCCCAGAATGGAGTGCAGTGGCCGCTCCCGGCCACTGCAGCCTCAACCCACTGGGCTCCAGCGATCCTTCAGCCTCAGCCTTCCAAGTAGCTGGAACTACAGGCACGCGCTACCACGCCCCGCTAATTTTTGATTTATTTAGAGATGAGGTCTCGCCATCTTGCCCAGGCGGATCTCGAACTCGCGGGCTCAGGCAATCCACTCACCTCGGCCTCCCAAAGTGCTGGGATTACAGGCTGAGCCACCGAGCCCGGCTGGCAGTTATTTTTTGACTCAGAATTCGATCAAGGTTCACACCTAGATTCGGCTGTTCTGTCTCTTTACTCGCCCTGTCCTTGGCCTCTGTTCTTGTCATCCAACCTCTTGAAGACCCAGGCCAGCTGACCTGCAGAACGTCCCACATTAGGGAGTCCTCTGACTGTTTCTCCAGGATTCGGGTCCAATGTTTCCAGCAAGTTTTGTTATGGGGTGTCCCTCCTATGGCATCAGATCAAGGAGTTCATACTGTCGGACAGTTCCACTGATGGCCATACCCAGCACAAGGGGAAGCAGGGAAGATGCAGGGGGACAGATTTCTCCAACACAAAGGCACACTTTTGTCTTCCTAATTAATCAGTAGCCTGCAAGATTGTGTAAACAGTCTTTTCCCCACAGGCTTTTTTCCCAGTGGGTCTTATTACTTATTGATGATCATTGCTTGACTCAATGATTAACATTGAGAGTTACCAAGAGAGACTTTTCTAAATCTAGTTTATAATAGATTTAGAAAATCTTGAGAATTGCTATAATTAATGCATTATAGTCTTTTTTTT
Organism: Tarsius wallacei; assembly: GCA_963574415.1. NCBI lineage: Eukaryota > Metazoa > Chordata > Mammalia > Primates > Tarsiidae > Tarsius > Tarsius wallacei. The sequence goes on along the minus strand of CAUYQG010015210.1, from coordinate 5,851 downwards.
TTTTTTTTTTTGAGTTGGAGTCTCACTCTGTCGCCCAGACTGGAGTGCAGTGGCCGCTCCTGGCCACCGCAGCCTCGACTGGCTGGGCTCCGGCGATCCTTCTGCCTCAGCCTTCCAAGTAGCTGGAACTACAGGCCGCGCTACCACGCCCGGCTAACTTTTTGAATTATTATAGAGATGAGGTCTCGCCAAGTTGCCCAGGCGGGTCTCGAACCCGCGGGCTCAGACAATTCACTCACCTCAGCCTCCCAAGGCGTGGGATTACAGGCTGAGCCACCGAGCCTGGCTAACATTATAGTCTTTTATGGGATTATTCAGACCTCAAAATTTCTCAAGTTTGGTCTGTGAAATTCCTTTCAAACTGACTTCTGTGTCCTTTTGACATGGACTTTTTTTTTTGGTTGGAGTCTCACTCTGTTGCCCAGGCTGGAGTACAGTGGTATGATCACAGTTTATTGCAGCCTCAACCTCCTGGGCTCAGGCAATTCTTCCGCCTCTGTCTCCTGAGTAGCTGGGACTACAGGCACAAGTCACCAAACCCAACTAATTTTTTTTTTTTTTTTTTTTAGAGAGAGGCAGTCTCTCTTTGTTGCCTATGCTGGTCTCGAACACCTGGGCTCAAGCAATCCTCTCGCCTTGGCCTCCCAAAGTGCTGGGATTATAGGCATGGGCCACTCGTCTGGCCCAACATGGACCGTTAAATAGTTTTTGCTTTCTGACACACAAATATTCCTAACTCAGACCTATTATCAGCCAATTCTCTAATGAGTTCTGGTTCTTTCTGGCAGGAAATAGTATTCAAAAACCAAAACCCTGGTTCCTAAGTGAGCTTATTGCTATGACGTATCATTAGTTCTAGGTTTTTTCAGTGGATAGCGCTAGGATAACAAATTACGATCTCCCATTTGCTGATAATTCCAATTTAAATCCTACTCCACAAGGACTCCAACCCCCCGCCCCCATTTTGTGTTCCAGATCCTCTCACTGAAAACCCTTGTTCCAAGAGCAAGAGGTAAACACAACCCTCAATGAGCTGGACTGGGGACTTCTCCGTGGAGGTTAGGCCTCTCACCCAGAGTGGAGGCAGAAGCAGATAGGAGGAAGATTCCCTTGGCAGTCAGCTAGCTGTGCCCCAGGAAGCTGGCTGCCAGGGCCTTCTTGGAGTGGGCAAACTTGTATACAGAAAGGAGACAGAAAACCTCCAATTCGATGTTATCAAAACATGCAGCCTTGACCCAATTCTTAAGAAACCTATATGTGGGCTCTTAAGAACAGCTTTTGAAGTTCTATGAAGAATAAATAGGCTTGGTGCAATGGATCACGCCTGGAATTCCAGCACTCTGGGAAGCTGAAAAGGGAGGATTGCTTGAATTCAGGAGTTTGAGACCAGCCTGGGTAACATAGTGAGACCTCTACAAAAAAATTTAAAAAATTAGCTGGGCATAGTGACAAGCACTTGTAGTGCCAGCTACTTGGGAAACTGAGGTGGAAGGATCACCTGAGCCCAAGAGGTCGAGGCTGCAGTGAGCTGTGAACGCACCACTGCACTCTAGTTTGGGGGAGAGAGTCAGACTCGAATTAAAAAGAAAAAAGAATATTAGGATTTGCTTTTGTCCATGCAAATGACATGCATCCCACAGAAAACTCCTCAGCTTGATATCCCTGGAGAAAAGCCCCCTTTAGCTATTTCCTTTGAACCCTGAAGAGGAGTGTATTTTTAATATGCCCCTTTCAATCATACCTGTAGACAGTTGTGGTTAAACCACCCCTGTGAGGAAGACTGGTTTCTCTTTCTGACTTTGTATACTGCAGAGAACTGCTGTAAAATTCTATTACACAAACTGTAGCATCAGTTGCAACAATTTCTCCTTGTGGTACTGGTCTTCTCAAGTGATACTGGGAAATCATTACAAAATGACTGGGTAAAGAATTCAGATTCCCAAGAACATGGTCTCCCCCGGTCTCAACTGCAATTATTTCAAGTAATTCCCACCGTAGTCTTAAAAGTCAAGGATTATTTGTTTTAAAGATGAGGAAACCAAAACTTGTTATAACATAGTCACAGAGGCTATATCTTTTGTTGAATCTGAGATGCCTCAGATTTTAATGATACGTTCCATATCCAGGTATGTTAAAATGTGGGAAAAAACAGTGTTTTGGAATCAGCGAAACACAGTGGTTAGCGGTAGTTATGAGGTCAGATTCAGATCTTCATGACTAAGAAACCCATGCCCTTCCCATGTGTCCAAGAGTTTGTGGAAGAGGCCAGAGCTGGTTTCTGGCACAAAGCTTCTAAATCCCTTGGAATTTCCTGAGTGATAGAGACGGGAGGAGTGTCTCTTGTTATTGTTATTTTAATACACCTCTTTCAAGCATATCTGAGTTTTCACTCACGAGATGACTCTTCCTGGGTCCCTAGAGAGTTTCATGATGTGGGCTGGTGGCCAGAGGAACCAATCATGTCATTAGAGGGTCAGAACTTTCAGCCTCATCCCCAAGGCTTTGAGGAGGTTGAGAAGACAGTAATGAGCAACGGTGTACATGTGAAAATTTGTCTGGAGTGTGGACTCATCTGACGTGTATTCAAATGTGGAGCAGTAAGAAATACAGTTTTTGGAGAGAGATGGCCAGGTGGGCCAGGCTTTAGAAGGAAGAGGCTGTTTATTGAGGTTTAGCAGTTCTAGGAAACTGGCATCATTGTAAGCTCTAGGGGGTGGGTGTTACAAGTTGAAAGCAGTGTTCTTCCTTTCTTTCTTCCTTCCTTCCTCTCTGTCTATCTATCTATCATCTATCCATCCATCCACGCTTGAGTCGGGGTCTTACTCTGTTGCCCCGGCTGGAATGCAGTGATGCCATCATGGCTCACCACAACCTTAACCTCCTGGGCTCAGGTGATCCTTCTGCCTCAACCTCCCGAGTAGCTGGGACTACAGGCGTGTGCCACCACAACCGTAATTTTTTGATTTTTTTTTTTTTTTTTTTTGTAGAGATGGGGTTTCACTATGTTGCCTAGGCTGGTCTCGAACTCTTGGGCTCAAGCAATCCTCCTGCCTCTGCCTCTCAAAATGCTGGAACTACAGCGTGAGCCACTGTGCCCAGCTTGAAAGTAATGTTGTAGAGGAGAAGTGTGCACGGTAGATTGGGAGAAGAGATACAGGGTGCACTGAAGCTTGAGCTGGATGGTAGCCCTGAGACTAGAGAAAAAGTGTGGGTGGGTGAGAACCCTTAAGAGGAGGAGTTCTCAGCAATTGTTGACAGACTGAAGACAGGTGTGTGGGGGGGGTAGCCCATCTAATGTACCATCCAGACTGGACACCTCTGAGCAAGGGAGGTGTTATTAATAGCCATGCCAAGCCAGGCTCGGTGGCTCAGCCTGTAATCCTGCGCCTTTGGGAGGCTGAGGTGAGTGAATTGCCTGAGCCCACGGGTTCGAGACCCGCCTGGGCAACTTGGCGACACCTCATCTCTACAATAAATAAAAAAAATCAGCCGGGTGTGGTAGCGTGTGCCTGTAATTCCGGCTACTCGGAAGGCTGAGGCGGAAGGATCGCTGGAGCCCAGCAGGTCGTGGCTGCGGTGGCCGGGTGCGGCCACTGCACTCCATTCTGGGCGACAGTGAGACTCCAACTCAAAAAAAAAAAAAAAAATAGCCATGCCAGACAGCTGTCATCAACTTTCATGGGCAAACCTGATGTACAAGGGGGACCCAAAAAACCCCAGAATTTATTTAAGAAAAATTGTATATTTATTTTACATGTTTAAACTTCATTTACCTTCAAATACTCTCCATTTGATGCACTACACCTATCAAGATGCTTCTTCCACTGCTTAAAACAGTTTTTGAACTTGTCAATTTTGATGCCTTTTAGTGCTTCTGCCTTTTTTTGTTTCACCTCTTTCACATCAGCAAGATGTTTCCCTTTGAGGACTTTTATTCATCCAGGGAAACCAAAAAAAAAAAAAAGTCGCTCAGGGCAAGATCAGGTGAATAGGGAGGGTGGGGCATGGGGGTCATGCCATTTTTGATCAAAAACTGCTGAACATTCCACACAGTGTGGGCAAGTGTGCTCGTAAATCACCCATCATGAAATGGGCAAAGTGTTGAAAGAATCTCAAAAAAAAAAATTCACTGAAGCCGAACACAGCAGCTCACAACAACACTAGCTGGTACACTGATGCCGAGGGAGTCGGAGAACACTTACCTACTGGGGGAAACCTGTATAAAAGGAACCTACCTTCCACAATATAATCCCAGTTTTTTTGGGTCCCCCTCTCAAACAGATGGTTAGTCCACTTGAGGGAATAGGAGAGACTAGATTCAAAACAGCTCCAATATTTCTTGTCTTGGGAACTTTGGGGCACCAGCTCATAAATGCTACCTCTCATACAAGGATAGTCACTCTGTGATCTTCCCCTGTCCTCCCCAGCAGAGGCTATGAGGAGTCAGACTGCCTGTACAGTTTGGGTAGACGAATAGGCTTTACTGGGGAAACAATACAAGCCAATGTTTGGTAGGAGAAGGCATTCGATCACACGGAGAGGTATGTGCCAGGGCCAGGGTGTTTTCTGGAACCCACTGGGATGGACATGCTTGGGAAGGAGCCACTCTCCTCCAACTCTGTCACCTCCCTTCCTTATAGGACAAGACCAACATTGTCAGTGGGAGGAACAGCCTAGAGTACATTGGATGCCAGCAGTTGGCAGGATCGGTATCTTGAAGCGGGGGCAGTCTTGTGGGGCCGAGCCCTTTATCTGTGGAGGCTGGTGGGTTAGACCACGTCGTTAGTGTCTGAATTGAACTGACTTGTTGAATCCCCAGTTGGTGTTCAGAGAATGGATCATTAGCGTGGGACAACCCACATATTTGGAGTCAGAAGTGTTGTGAGTAAAAGCAGTTCAGAGTGTTAAAGGACAAGGTTATAACATCTTAATTGGCTTTATTTGCACTTCTAGAATCAGGCAGCACTCCGTTCTATACAATAGAACCAGTGTTCCCGTGAGCTGAGCAGAAGAAGGTGGTTTTATATACAGAGAGGGACTGAAGAAAGCAGAAACTAAGAACAAAAAGCAGATCCTTCCTTCCTTCCGCCTTCCCTCCCTCCCTCCTTCCCTCCCTCCCTCTCTCCCTTCTTGCTTTCTTCCCACTCTTTTTCTTTTCTTTTTTTTTAGATTAGAAAATATAGTTTATTTAGAAAGTAAATGAGAGAGAGAGAGAAAGAGGAGCTTCACCTCCCCAAGGTAGAGGAGGGGGCCAAAGCTTAAGAAAACATTGCTTCCCCCTCCTCTTTTTCTTTCCCAGGGACTCACTCTGTCACCTAGGGTGGAGCACAGTGGTGTGATCATGGCTCACTGTATCCTTGAACTCCTGGGCTCAGGTGATCTTCCCATCTGAGTTTCCCGAGTAGCTAGGACCACAGGCAAATGCCACCATACCCAACTGTGTTTTTTTAATTTTAATTTTTTGAAGAGACATGATCTCACTATGTTGTCCAGGCTGAGACTGGTCATTTCAAAGTTAATTTTCCTGTAAGATGGGAACAGGAAAACAGAACAATGGAAAAATAACTGACGGGTGAACATCAGGTGGCTTGTGGTAAGGATGAAAGCAGAGGGAACATCATCCTGCTGTTTGAAACTGGTCTGTTTGGAAAATGTGCTACTTATCCCTCTTGATTTCTCTGGAGGTCAGCTAACAACTCAGACGTGGAACTTCAGCTTGAGTGACTCCATTTTGATTTCAGTCTGGTCCGTTGGTGCCTAGTGCAGGAGCTTAGTCTAAAACAAAGGCTGCCTGTAATTTTTATTTAGCAAGAGGTAGAAAGAAAGCATCCATTTTTTTTTTTTTTTTTTT